>VYZR01051769.1:0-15974 GCA_013400675.1 Oxylabes madagascariensis | reverse complement strand
AATCAATTCACTTCTTGAGAGTGGCTGAACCAACCAATTTGTTCAAGCCATTCTTCTGGTTGATTCATTTTTGACTGAAAAAAAAGCTGATGTATTGAAAGCAACTTGAAAAATGCCAAAAGGGAAGAAGGAGAAACAAGTTAAACCATTTGAAGCTCATAAAAGAAAGAAAAAAAGAATTTAAGTGCAACCACATGAGTGGTGTAAAATTGGTGTAATACTCAATCCCATGTTAGAGCACAATGTGTTAGATATGAGTAAGGCCCTAAAATAACCTTAATATTTCTGATTGAGAGTTCACAACATGATCAGCTCACTGTGTCATGTTTGCAAGGGAAAAAACCCTCTGGTTTCAAGATGCACTAAGATCGGTCTTCGTTTCACTTGGCCAAGGTTTTTACTTGAATGCTGTTCCCAACTACTTCTTTGGATCAACATAACCAAAAATAAAAGTCCCTGAGTGCCTCAGCAGCACATGGCTTGAAGAAAGAGATGGACCCAGATTTATGGAACACGTCTGTGCAAGTGTTCTCAGTGGAAAAGGAGAAGCGTAAGGGAAGGGCACAAGTTGGTGCCACAAGTTCTTGGCTAAAATGTGCTTCACTGGCATAGCATTTAACAAAGCATTTGTATTCAGCGAGGTTTTGCTGGACTCTCTTTATTGCTAACATTTTAAACACACTTTATGCTTGACAAACGTTGATTTTACCTTATGCCCAAGAGTAATTTCCCCAGGCAGAAATTTATCCTTCCAGCTGAAGGGATAGGAGGCAGCAATACAGCCCCCCAGCCATGGGAACATGGGTCAAGGACTAGATTTGGTTTAATTATAATTAAACAACACTGTTCTCCTGGTGTTCATGGATTATGGCATTCATTGAGCAGCCCAATTTGCAATGGGTAAATTAGTTCAAACAAAGGTTATTTACTGTACTGTGGACAAGTACATGGGTTTGGCTTTTGACGATATTTTATGTGAATAATAAAGTGATGTTGATTTTTAATATTTCATTTACTTGCCCACAGTAGATGACATAAGTGTCTGCTACCCAGCAATTGTGAGTGTTTACTGTGAACTTTTTACCTTGTTTCTGAGGATCTATTCTTTAGATACATCCATCATCTCTTCCTCATAATATTTTCAAATAGCAATGTATTTCATTCTCTTTCTTTGTCTTGGGGTTACTAAATCTGTCATTGTACTGGGAAACTTACGGTATTGTCAGAAATTGCATATTATGCCCTGGATTAAGGCTGTTTAGCTTGAATGTGACAAGTTGTTTAAAAATAGACTGTTATGCTTTGTATTCATTCTCTACTCCAAAACTCTCTTTCATAACAATGTAAATAAAGGACTCCCAGAACTGATACAGTGGGGCTGGCACAGTTAGAAGAAAAGACTCTGCTATTGCCCAATTTACTTTAATGCAACATAAATCTTAATTGTATTGAACAAGCATCAGACTGCGAGGTCTGGGGGATGGAGTCATTAGGTAACAGTTTACAGGGAACATTTATCTTCAAGCAAATTCCCAGGGCTCCTTAATTTCTTTTGTAGTTTCTTAAAGGAGTTGAAAACAAGAGGTGTAATATGGATTCATTTTATGCCTGGCTCATTAAGCAGTATCTAAAGCTGAGCCACCAGAATAAGCTAGAAATTGCGAAAATAATAATTTCCAATTGTGCCGAGCACAGACATTATCACACCTGCAGAGTTTGAGGTTGCAGAAGGCATTCATGACTCCGGGGCTGCTCCCCTGTGCTGCCCTCTCCTGTGGGAGCTGGGAGGTCTCTGTTCTGCTCACCCCCATCTGCACCACGGAACTGACACTTGCAACTCTCGCCCAAAGTAAGTGGGCTTGATATTTTTCCTTTAATTCCCACCAAAATTTTTTCTCCTCAGAAACATTTCCTAACCTGGCTACTGAATGGCAGCAGGTTTCTAAATGTGGTTTCCAAAATGCTGCTTTTTTTTTAACGAAAATGCTTTCAGACAAAAACAGCAAGTGAAACAAACGAGAATAAATTTTTAATTTTTTCCTCTCTCAATTTTGGTTGATCTCACACTTGCCACAAACAATATCTCTAAAATATATTTGTAATTTTGTATGCTGCACCCACTTTACAGATTTCCTGGAAGACTGTAGGGAAAGAGTTATAAGATCACAAAATTATTTGGGTTGCAAGGGACCTTGAAAAGTCATCTAGTCCAATCCCCTTGCCATGAGCAGGGACATCCTCAGTTGGATCAGGTCAGTCAAAGCTCCATCCAACCTGACTTTGAATGTTTCCAGGGATGGGCTATCTACCGTCTCTCTGGACAACCTGTCTTGGTGTAAGCAAGAGTCAATTTTTCCCATGTGGTGTGAAGTGTTAAGAGATTCCTTAAACTTGAAAAAAAAAAAACCCAGCCTAGTATTAAGTCCCTCTTTATACAGAATCTTTGGTTTCTTGCAGGTTTCTCACATTCTCAGTTGAACGGGTCCAGTCCAAGCTTCATGTGGGAGCTCTGTGCATCCACACTTTGATATCAACTCCTTTCAGCTGCCTTAAAAGCATCAATGCCAACTCATTACTCGCTTGTTTAGAGACTTGGCCTCCCTCTCCTACACCTCCATTAGGACATTTCCCCCTCCCCAAGGAGCACCCTGTGCTTTCTGCAGGGAAAGCTGAATAGTTACTGAGTGACCCACTTTAGGTTAAACAGATCCAGCAGGAGTCCTTGGAAAGGCAGGGAAGGATTGAGCAGGGCTGGTGTTTAAAGCACTCCCTGCACACCAAGGGAGGCTGGAAGCTGCTGGAACTCAGGCTCTGCCTGGAGGTCAGACCCCCAAAATTAGCCCAGAGGGTGGTGCAGGTAGAGGGGCTTTAATTACTCAGTCACCATTGGTCTTTAAGGTTGAAAAAGGTGCTTCATCAGAGCTGTGGTTCCTCTCCAAAGCAGCCTGACTTGGGGAGGGAGGAAGTAAACCTTTCTCCTGGCTGTAAGGTGCTTTCAAGGAGGCTGCAAATATGTTTGGGGGGTTTTTTGTCTCTCCTGTAGAAACCTGTGAGCAAGTTACTTAGGGAGTAGTGGTAGATGTTTCTACCAATCGTTTGTGACTACCCAGGGCTTCTGTCTGCAGGTTGCCAATCCCATAGCAAGGGAGCAAGTGAGATTTGGGGCTTTTAATTCTATTCTCAGGGCAGGGGTCTGCTGGAGCTCAGTGGTGGGCTGGGGAGGGGGAGTGCTGGACAGTGTATCCAAACTTCAAAGAGGAGAACTCCTGGCCGTGGCTGAAGTTCTGGAGATGCAGTTGCACGTTTGAGCTCAGAAATGTTTATGCAACAGGGGAAATTCTGATAGGAGTGCAGAATTATTTAATGGTCTTTGTTTATCATCCTTTTCCAGCAGAAAGGAGAGGGAGCAGTGTTGTTTCACAGATAAAAAGAGAGTTCTTTCTTTTTGTTAGTGTTGCTGTCACTCAGCAAATACTGCACCAGAGCTGGCTGACCGGCTGCAGAGGGCTGCAAAAGGGGGAGATTTTCCTTCCAGCCTGGCAATGCACGTGCTGTGGGAGAAGTGATGCTTCCAGGTGCCAGGCAAGGAATGCTGGCTGCAGCAGAGAGACTGCAACACCATGGCATGAAGGACATGGTGTCAGGCTTTGCCAGGGACCTGGATGCTCTGTGTGTGCTGGAGCAGTTTTCTGTATCAGAATTTATTGTCTGAGTGCTTTTTTTCCTTCATTAAGGGTATTTTGTCACTTATGGCACTTTATTGATCCCTTAGCCATTACTGCCCTGTAGGGTAGGAATACAGGCAAGATTTATATCTGAAACTATAAATGTATGACCAGATCTAGGCTGTGTCAGCAGTCTGCACAGAAGAAGCTCTGACTCAGATAATGATTAGTACCAAGAGGTTCATGTTCATCGCTTTAATACTTTAAATATTGTGATCTGCAAACCTTTACCAGCCATTTGCAGCACGCAGGGACTGCACAGCAGCACTGCCTGCTCAGCAAAGGATTTTTTCCAGAATTTTGGATCCTGTTAGATCTGGTTTTCTCGACTATGTAAGCAATACTGATAACTTCAAAACCTGATTCCCAACTTGCCTTGGCTTTTTCACCAGAACTATGTTGGGGGGGGGGGGGGGAAGTCATATTTAAGTTGTACAGCGTACTAATTTTTTTGGTATTTGGGAAAGAGGGAAAGACATGAGGTGGGTCCAAAGGGAAGGACGTGTGGTAGATGCTCTCCTGGACTCGCTGTCCATGGATCAGCACTAACCCTGTGCTCTCTGCTCCCCACAGGGCCCCCAGGGAGGCGAGGGAAGCCCGGCCGGCGCGGAGAAATCTACCGGCATCACCTGCCCCAAAGGAACCCTGGGGTGCCACTGGGTGCTGTGGGAGCCTTTGGGTAATCATACCTGTCACCTCCATCCAACAGGCTGTGGAACAGGGGCTTCCCTCATACCTGTGTGCTGGGCATGAAGGGTTTTATTAAAAACTAAAACAAAAGAACAACCAAAACCAGCCCCCAAAAGCCTAAAAATCAAAAACAAATCTAAAAAAATTAAAGGAAAAAAACAACCAATCAAAACAAAAAACCCAAGTAAATCCCACTCAAAACACCCACAGCTGTTGCATCTTTTATCCATCCTTCCATTTCTCTTTGCAGCATTCAGCCTCCTCACTGCCCCACCCAACGCTGAAGAGGGACAGTGAATCAGCATGGAAACAGGGAATTCCCCAGCCATGTTAGATGGGAGGTGTGCACTGGCTTGTTCTCTGCATGTGGACGTGTCCACATGTTGCCTGCCAGCCATAGGGTGTGGTGGTGTCTGCATTTGGGAGTCAGGGATAACCAAACCTCGGCCACCAGCCCTGGGCACGTCCCCTGAGCACCAGCGTGCCCTCGGCCTGGGGAAACCACAGAGCAGCCTTGCTGGGGGTTTCATTTGAGCTGTAATTCTGTGTCTCTGTCACTTCAGTGTGTCTGCTGAGCTTTGGGGTTTTGTCCCCGTCTTTGAAATGGGAAAAGACTGACCCTGTTTCAGCTGGGGGGAAATGCTGTTTACATTCTGCTGTTGGGTCTGAGTGCTGCTGGAGAAGGGAGAGATGCAGCTGGCCTTGCTCTTTCTGAGGAAAACAGGGATGTGCCCAGAAAGCCAGGCTGGTTTTGGGATTGCCTCAATGTTCCAGAAAGCAGCACATGAAATGACATGTCCCAGCTCTTAGGTTCTTGAACACTGATGGAATGAAGGGGAGCCAGTAGATTTTCATTTACTGAGGAGGATGAATTCTGTTCCCTGCTGCCTCTTGCTATAGAAAATTCACAATTGGAATTTCAAAAAGGGCAGCATAACTTTCACCAATATTTTAAACAATTTTTTTAACTCTGAGGAAAGGAAATTGAGGGGATATGTGCTGCACACCAGCAGCAGCACACGAACTCGTGGACTGATGGACAAGAAAGACAGGCAGGCATTTCCCTTCTCTTCCACTGAAGGTATTCCAGAGTGCATTAGGGGTTTTCTGAGATATTTTTGTTCCTGAAGCACCAAGGATTTACTCCTGGCCAAGGGATGGGTGGTGGTGGATCCCTGCCAGCTTTGTTAATTTGTTTCATTTTCCCAGCAGCTGGGCTGTAGGAATAGCCACCAGACAGCTTTGATTCTTTTTTTTGGTTGTTTTTAAAATATCACCTAAGGGCTTTAAGGAGCACAGTGGAATACAGCATTCAACCAAGGGCAGCTGGAGAGGTCAGCCAATGGATCTGATTTTATATGCAGGCATTTATGTAAACGCTGTGCAAGATGTGTCTCTGCTCCGTACAGAAATCTGGGAAGTAGTGCTGAGCTTGCACATGCCCTTAAATCTCTTCTCCATGCTTCATGCAAAACTTTTGAAAAGCAGCATTATCCCTCGTGCTGTGACACATCTGCAAATGCACTTGAGCATCCCTCTGATGAAGCAGAAGGCTGCCAGAGAATCAATGCAGAACCAGCAAGAAAACAAGCATTATAAAAGGAAAAAAAAAATTAATTATTGATGATAAAAAAAATTTCAAACCTTAGTAACAACTATTTTGAAATTTCTGCAATTGTGAAGGAGAATAGAGAGGAATGCAGCTGCCACCCACTGCACACAGCCACACACTCAGGCTCAAAGGGGCACCCCAGTGAAATCCAAGGAATGCAGGGCAGAGCCTGTGGGTTGCCCCACTGCAGAGACACAGGGAGCAGACATCCCACTGTGTATTGATTTTGGCTGAGCTGCCAGATGTTTGTTTCTCCAGATAACTTGAATATATATTTCTATATTTGTTTGAGAACCTGACCACACATAAACCGGGTCCTTGTTCCTTCACTACAGCTGATAAATGTGAATAAAACTTTGTTTGTGTAGCATGCTGGTGTCCATCCCCAGGGACCCTGCCTGCTTAGGGCTTCACAGCCTCCAGACAAAGGCTGTTGGAGAGCCACAAGGCTCAGCCCTGCCAAGGGAAGGGTTTTTCTCTGGCATTTGTTGAAATGGTCATGTTGAACCTTTTCAGATTCATATTGAAATTTCCAATGTATATCTCTAGGAAATAAGCAGAGAAATTGTTAAGAGATATTCCTGTCCCTTTTAATCATACCCTCCTGTTGATTTAAACCAAGGCTGAATTTTGCTTTTTTCTTCTGCCATGATGGATTCAGATAAAATAAATTAATCCAACCACTCTGTTTCTCTAAACTAAAAATTCATCACCATGAAAACACATTAGGACAACTGCTCTCTTCCACAGATATATGCCGTACCATAAAAGATTAATTTTTAAACCATTTCTGGAAAAAAAATATTAACTATTTAGACCATTTGGACGTGGGACAAGCCTGGCTGCAAATGCTTCAAAAACCACTTGTTAAACCAATGGGGAGAACCCCATTGTCCCCAGAACCCACCAAGGGCAGGCACTGGGTCCTGCTGGGGCCCTGCCTCTGGGCTTGGTAGTTTATTTTGCTGTAGAGAAGCATAAAGACAACAAGTTTCCCCCTGGGGAGCCCTGGAGGGCAGAGGGGGCTGCACTAAACCCCAGCCTCCCTTTGGGCTTTGCATCTCTGGTGGCAGCTTGAGCTCCCCGTGGCGCGCGATCGTCCCCGCTGTCATCCCTTCCCTGACCTCAGACACAAGGATCAAGTACCTGGGGGAGTGTTCCTGCCACCATCAGCCCAGCTGAACAAACCAGGGACTAATTGAATCAAAAGGCTCCATCCAACCCATTTTATTTACTCTCTCCATCATCTGGCCCCGTGGGAACCACTGCTACAGCAGAGCAGCAGAACTGGAGCTGGGCACAACCACTGCAAAAGAGGCTACTTTTAAAAAAACAATTTCTCCCACTGTTACCACGAGGCCAGAAAATTCACACCAGCAGCTTCCCTGGGGAGATGTCACTTTGACTGCTTGGTCTGAGCATGTCCTGAGCTCCATCCCATCCTGCCAGGACAGACACAAGGGTCCCAGCACCCTTATTCCTGCACACCATCATCAGCAGTTCCTTTGCCAGCTGGACAGTAAGCACAGCCTTGAAGAGTCATGTGCACCCACCCATGGAAAGCAGTGTATAAAAAGAAAAACACATTTTAATACAATTTTATGTGGGATTTTCAGCCTTCTCTCACTGTGGGGTGGAAAAAAGGTTTTGCAGCACTTGCTGTCGTGGTTGGTCCTGACAGCCAGCCTGCTCATCTCAGATGCAGTTCCTTTTCCTTGCCAAAGGCAAAATCAGGTTTAATGTCATGTTAGCTTATTTTTCCAATGTGATATGTCCCAGCGAGGACACAGTTCAACTGTTGGAGTGAGCGTTTGTGAAATAACACGGATTTTTGCCAGGGACCTGGGAGGTTTTGCTTCCCCTCTTGCTGCCAGCTGGTGCTATGGGATGGGGTACGGGTGCACAGCCCTCACAGGGCTTTGTGTTTATTTTTTTTAAAGATTGAGCTGTGCAGGGGTGTTCCTGAAGGATGGATTAATAGGATCCAGGATTTGGGAGCTTAGTTTAAGTATTGGTTCAAAGGCTTTGCACAACTAGATGGTGGGAGATGATGTTCTTGTCTCTTGGAATATCATTCTGCTTTCTTCCCCTGGCTGATCCAAAAACTGATCTGAAGCCCAAAATGTCTCAAGATAAACCAGGAGATAATCCACATGAAATGTTCAGCTTGGGGAGTCTTGGAGTAAGGCTCTGCTCTCCTCACATGAAGCAAGAGCTGCCTCAGGACACAAACGCCCAACACTGATGGCTGGGGTGTTGTGTGACACCTGTGTGCATCAGCTGTGCACAGCTACAGCCCGGGGGGATAAACCTTAGCTGGTTTAGGCACAAAATTCCCTTTACAGGTGGGCCTGAGAGGTCATTTTTTTGATGAAGTGTTATTTCATTAGAAAATCCTGACTTGGCATAATTATTGTTTTTGGCAGAAAAAGTTTTGTTTACAAAATGTTTTCATTTCAAAAGCAGTTTTGGGGAAATGTGTTGAAATTGTTGCTATGGGACAGAAGTCTTCTGCCCTCTGCCCATGATTTTTTCTTTTTCTTTACATATGCTGCAGATGTTGCCTTAATTTGAACTTCTAACAAAGATTTGAAAATTCAAAGGGGTTTTTGTTTGTTTGGGTGGGCTTTTTTCTTACAGCTATTCTGTTTGTGCAAATATCCTAATTTGGAACAAGAAAGACTCAAAAGCTTTTTTAAAAGGAAAAAACCAAAGTGATTTCTATGCAAGGAAGGCTTATTTCTCTCCCAGCCCTATATGTACCTAAAATCCCATATTTTGCATATCAAGATTTATACTTTCAAACCCATTAGCCATGTGATTGAATGGACAAGTGTAAATATGCAGCTGTTGTTATTCAGTAAGTACATGTGTGGCTGCATGTGGGTAAATCACACAGAAATTTGTATTTATTTGGGGATTTCTATTGCTCCCCCTATTTCTCACTATGAGCTGCCTGTGACAGCCTCATACCCAAGGAGTTCTTTTTTTGCTGAACGTCAGGACAAATCTAATCTCCCCCACATGTGCTCTCAGTAATGAGCCTCTGCTAGGAGAGCGTGTTCCCTGTGTGCCCCAGCACTGAGGCATAGATAGGAGTCAACACACAGTGACAAAAAGGTTTTTCCCAGATTCTGCGACTTCTTATGGCTGTAGCAGTTCTCCTCCTCTGTTGTTACCCATGGCTCAGTTACCCCCCTTACAGCACCCTGAATTAATAGCTCTATGTGTATGTGTATAAACAGCATGTGTTTTTAAATGTACATAGCCGTGTATTAGTATATATTATTTTAATTATAATTTTTTTACATCTTCAGATGGCCACAGATGCATGTTTGCTATCTTTAAGATGGGCTATTTGCCTTTTAGAGTTGCAGCAAAGTCCCCTCTGACTCTTCCTGAGCTGTTGGAAATGTCTGGCTGGTTTTGTTTCCCCTGCCTGGCTCTCTCCTCTCATGGTGGGAGAGCTTGCATGATAAATGATTTGCAGATTTAACAGAAATATCATCTTATCCCAAAATTTCCAAGCTGAAATAATACTTGGAAATAAATGACTGTGACCTGTCATTTCCCATATGTTTGTGTACTGCTGGGGATGATGCCACTGTGACCTGCTCGGGCTTTGGATATACAAAATAACATTAATGTTGGTCAATCAGGAAATCTGGGTCATTAATTTTTAATGAGTTTTGATTTTCACCTCCTGCTAGCACAGCTGTGCATGTTCTGAAGGAATCTTTTTGTGTTTCCAAATATCTCCATGCCCTTGCATGCTTGAGCACAAGGTGTTCACTCCTGTTATAGCAGCATCCTCCCCGTTCAGGTAAATCAATCATTGACCAAAACCTGTGCATTTGCAGGTTATTTTTGTCTTCCTCCTCTTCCTTCTGAAATCAGCCCCCAAGTTAATTTGTCACATCGTTTTCAATACAGCAAAGGCTGTTTCCAACTTTTGTTTGTTGTAAGAAGAATTTCTGAGTTGTTTCATTCTTCCTTTCAGCCTCTCAAACTGATTCTTGCCAGTCAAAATTATTAGCAGTAAATTCTGGCAAATTTCTTCAAAAAGAGCATAAATTTTGTGCAACGTGCCCACAATGATGAGATGGCTGGATGAGGGGCAGCCCCTGGGTACAGGATCAGCTTCTTTATTTATTGTTGAATTGCAGAATATTTGACTTTCTTCCATAGGAAACAAGTATCTTGTGGCTGGGCTGTTGAAAAACACGTTCAGCAAAACAGAAAGCGATGTTGTTCTTAGGAGGAGAAAAGATCAGTTCAACAGGTTTAACTTCATGCTTTAATGAAGATTTATTTAGCCTAAATTGGCCAACAGCACAGTGAAAGATTGGTGTAACTCCACTGATGGGGCTGGAGAACATCCAAAGGTGCATATACAGACCCTCCCCATTTGTCTGGAATTCCTGGATTTGGGAGGAGGAAGCACTTTAAAAGAGCACTCGCCTGCACGTGTTGGGGAGGAAAAAAAACAGCTGAGAAAAGGAAAGTAGGCAACAAATTCCAAAGAGATTATAATTGGTACATGATTGAAATCCCATATTAAAATAATTTCCTGCCCACTTCTTTGAGACTTAGTCTTGACTTTTCCACAAAAGGGCTTTTGTGGGTAGCCTAGTGTAAGAGAGTTAATAAATCAGGTTTATGATTCTCAGTTAATAAATTGGCATAGAGCCATTGGCTTCTGTATTCAGAAGAAATTAAACCAAGGAGAGCAAGTTAAGCCCCTGTGCTCCTGGCCTGGAGTGAGATGTGGAGGTTGTCCCTGCCCCAGGTGTGGCTGTGTGGCACTGACCCCCTTCAGGTGACAGACACAGGTCAGTGGGATGCTTCTTGGTGCACTGCCAGTCATTACTTGCTGCCACCCTCCCATTCTTAGGCTTGTTTGGGTTTTTTTAAATTCAAATTAGGAGTGGTTTTAATTTTAAAATTAATTTTTAAATCATTGAAAAGGCATTGACTTGAAATATGCTTCTTGAATAATATTGTTGAATAACATAAGATGAACAAAGCTTTTTTTTTTGCCTCCATTTTAAGCTTTCCCACTTTTTTTTTTTTTCCCTTTTCTAATTGTGCTAGTTTCTGGTTTTGATCAGGCAAGAATCAGAGCATGAAGAAATCCCAAACAGAGCTATAGGCTGCCTCATGAGCAGGAGTGCAGCGTGGATTGGTTTGCATTAGGGCTCAGTGCTCTCCTCAGTGCAGCACCAGTTTGGGCAAGCAGTGGGAAAACAGAAATTGGTGGGGCTGGTGATGAACACCCTGCCCTGCTGGGGGATATTGGGGAATGTTTCTTTTTCTGCTGCAGTTAAAGCAGCCTCAGACTGTGCCACTAGCCCCCGAAGCCTGGCGTGGGTGTGATGGGAATTTCCCTGGAGCTAAGGCACTGTGCAGCCATCCACTGAGCACCAGCAGGGGCCACATGGGGGTGACACGGGGTGACACAGGGTCACACGGGGTGACACAGGGCTGTGGGACGCATTTGGAGGTCAGGGAGAGATGGGCACCATCGGACAGCAACATCTGGGGTCTGTGGAAGCAGCAGCACTGTCCTCTTCAGGTCCTTACTACACTGCTCCTCTGGCTCTTGTGGGCTTCTATCTGGCTCCTCCTGCATTACCTGAAGCATAAATAAGGTCCGTGGTGAAAATATAGATTTTAGTCATAAGAATTTGCACATTTTTCTGGTCATGTCTTGTGGGAATTGGAGATAGGAAAGACTTGCACCTACACACTGAGTTGTGCCGGAGAAGAAGAAGCTTTATTTACATCTTTGACATTTTATAGAATTCCGAAGGTGACAGTGGATTGGAGGGTGAAGCTGCCACCCCTCCAACACACTGGTCAGACCAACAGTCCATCAACTCTCTCCTCCTCCATGAAAATATGAAAACAAACCACTTGTTGATACTTAAAAGCATTGGGAACTCCAGTTAGAAAAGAAAAACAATTTCTAGAAGGCTGAACCGGAGAAACAATGTCTGTCTCCTTTTTGCTGGCCACAGGTGGTGCCCAAGGCGCTGATGCCCTGCACATGGGCCCTGCCTTGTGACGTGCCCAGGGTATTGTGGGGAGAGAGGAAACAGAATTGTACTGTGGAAGAGATGGGAAAAGAGTGGCTTTACACCTCTGTCAGTACTGCTGTGCCAGCAGCATGGCTGAGATGGTCCTGTAACAGGAGGACATGGATGGTGCTGGGTGTATCTGGAAAGTCATCACATGGGAATTGGACTGAAAAGTCCCAGATCATTCTGGTGTTTGTTCCTGCTTTGTGTTGCTTTATCAGATTATACTTTTTCTTTGTAATTGACTCTTTTTTCCTTTGTTTTTCTTTTGTTTTCCAGGACCTGCAGTAAGTATCGTGGATTTTACTCTTGGATCAACAAAGTTAAGTCTTGCCCTTCCCCTGCCTTTCAGTGTCCTTGCAAAAGCACAACATTTTTTGGTAGAGGTGTGTCTGGAAACAAAATTGGTACCAGATGCTGCTGCATTTTTTTTTCATGATTGTAGACAAATTGTGGGGGGAATTTTAAAATGTTTAACTTGCTGCCCCAAGAGACTTCCAGTAATTTTAAACTCAGAAAATATTCAGTAAAAAGGAGTTTTCCCTTTAAAGAGTTCTTTAGTCTGCCTCTATTTAACAGAAAGAGTGCTATACTAATATTTAACATGTTACTGGGTTTATTGGTTCTAAAGCTCTCTCTTGCTTTTCTTATCTGTTGTGTTTCCAGCATTTAATATGGGTTTGGTTGCCTCACAAGGGGGGCTAGAGGGAAAGCCATAGCTTGCTTGCTTCTTTCTTTGAAGTCTTGGGTAAAATAATGAGCATTCCTACCAATGCAACCAGAAAATTTATGGGGAAATAGTTGTTTGAAGGGGTAATAGTTGAAAATGTGTCAACTCCTCCTTTCAAATGTTCAGACATGCCTTTGGCTGTGCCACCGCATCCAAATCTGTTGTTCTCCTGCTGGTTTTGGAGTGAGAATTTATGTTTTCTTCGTGCCCTCCAAGCTGCTGAGGTTTTGTTTAAAAAATAAATTATGGGTTTTAGGTGCTTCTGGTTTTCTACCTTTCTTCCTCCAAAGGAGGAGGAGGAGAGGTGCAGACTGTTTGCAGCCACATTTCCTTGTCTGTCGTTGCACTAACAGAGGCATTTCTTCATGTTTTTCTCTTCCTATAGAGCCTCACTGAGTTGAAAAGGGCTTATTTTAGGGAAAATAAATTTGGCAACTATTCCTGAGCTAATAAATTTCCAGTACTGTTTTGGTGACAAGGAGTGGGAGCTGTCCCGGTTCTCCTGGAACTGGCTGCACTGCCTGTGGGTTTAGTTAAGGGCTTTCAACCCTATGAATTTTTACTTCTATTCAAGTTTTTTTTATGTAAATACTTAAGAGAAGGTTGAGCAAAACAATTATTTGGGATTACAAATAAAGAGAATACTGGGATACTGCCTATTTAAGACTCCATATATACACGTTTAAGGGACATCCCCCCCTTGACTGAAGTACTTTGGCTAGTTTGGAATGGATTTGTGTGGCTGTTTGGTTGTGCTCAGAGGCTCTTATCAGCCCACACACAGCCGGGTGCGTTGCTGCCTCACGTGTGCTGTCTGGTCACGTTTATTATGGTGATCCAACACAGGCAACATATGGTGCACTATTAATTTTTCTTTGTCTCTAGTTGGTTTCATTTCCTGGTTCCCACGGCACTATTGAATTGCAAACGGAGCACAGGGGAGAGTTAACACAAACAAGACCTTTTTTCCTTTCCTCTCCCCTTGCCCTTCTTTGAAAGACAACTCGTGGTTTAGTTAATTTTTGGATTGGGTGGGGTTGGTTGGTTGGTTCTGGTTTTTTTAAATCCTTCTTTTTAGCATAAGTAGCCTTTGCCAGAGACTTATTTAAGCATAATATAAAATAAGTCCTAGAACCCATAGAACCACAATATTATTTTATTTCAACAGTACTGCATTTATTGGTTTCTTCTGTTTCTTGATTTAGGCCAGAAGGAATCGATTACTTCGTAGATGTACAGAATTACACTGCTCTAACTGTATCCCTAATTCTGATGTTCCCTAGTAGCAGTTGTTATGGTATTTTATTCTTTTGGCTGTCATAAGTTAGTTATGCATATAAAATTATTAGAATTTGTGGTACAGGATTCATGGCTGATGGATGATTGATTGTCCCGTCTGTGAGTAAGGGGTATTCTGCTCAGATATGCTATAAAACCTCTGTTTTGGAGGGTATTAAAATCACATGCTGGGTAGAAAATTTCTACAATTGAAATATAGACTTACCACAGACTGTAATTAAACATTTACAGTCACAGTTATTAGCAAGCACATTATGTGTTAGTGTGCTGGCTGAGGAACTCACCCGCAAGTGAGGGCAGGGCGTTCCAAGTGTTTCCTTTTACTCTGTGTGTGCTGCACTGCCAAACATCTCCGTAAAAACCTCCCTGCGCACTTTATCCCCAGACTGTAACCGGTTAAATCGGCGGTTGTTGAAGTCAGGGTTGTTTCTGGGTGAATCAGGAGGGCTGCAGGAGGCATTAAAACTGCAGGGATGCTCAGGAGAAGGGAGAACCCCTGTGATCAGCGTGAAAAGGGGCTGCTGGAGTTGTTCCATGCCAGGAGAAAAGCCTGACTCTCAGTCTGTACCCACAGCACGCTGACACAGCCTGTGTTTATGGCAGCAGGTGACATTGCTGCACCAGATACTCACCCCACTGTTCGTGTACCAGCTCATACCCAACAGCTCCTTCCTGGGATTCTGCCGTGGGTCTGGCTTGCAGCAGGCTCTGCTGCAGCTCACGGCATGGTTAACAGCCCCTCGGGCTGTAAACGCCTCTGGGAAGCCCCGAGGAGAGCACAAAAGGTGAAACATCCTGGATGGGCTGTGTTTTATTCTGCTGATCCTGCAGCTGCTACCAGGAGCTTCAGTAGGGTCACTCTCCGCAGCATCAGCTGTGCTTTCTGCTTCATTGCAAAGTAAAACTTAGATGTGAGCTGGGAGAGCTGCATCCTGCAAGGAAGTGAATGGATCTTAGAGGGGAAGAACTGATCTTCTTCACTGAATCAAGTGCTGGAACAGGAGTTTGAAGCTCAGTGCTTGCTGTCCTGGCTGCTGGCTCAGCCGCTGCAGCCTCTGCGACCTCTCCCCAACACTGAGGTGTTTTCTTTCCTCTTGGAACCCCCATCCCAGGGCAGATTCATGGCCAGGACCCAGTGTGTGCCACGCATGTCTGTGGCTTCAGGGGCAGCAGGGGCTGGGCACGGGCAGCAGGGATGGGTGCAAGTTGGCAAAACCCGCGGTAAGTAGCCAAAGGGGAGCAGGAGATCAAAATCCAAGGAAAATACGCTGTAGATGTGACCTCTCTGATAGAAAAAGGTGCCCCAAGATGTTTCTCCAGAGTTTAGTGCCAGGGCTGCCTGGGGAGGCGATGGCCCCCTGTCCTGCCTGCTGCTATGTGATGTCAGGCTGCTCCGGGTGCATTGACTGACTTATCTCCCTTGTTCCCCCCCACAGGGGCAGTCAGGACGCGATGGTTACCCGGTAACTCCACTACTCCTTTTGATTTTTATTCTTTTCTAGTCTGCGCTCTGTGGTCCTCTCCAGCTTTTTCTGTGACACTTGATTCTCCTTGCCTCTTTTAAGCTTCTTTTTTTTTTCATTTCTTCCCTCCTCTCTTTCTTCATTAGCAATAGCTTTTGAGGGATTCAGCCCTAAAACTTAAAGGCCTGAGCAATAATCTCCCTTAATGTTTATAGGGATGAAATACTTGAGCCCATTCATGGTTGTATTGATGCTCTTGCTTAAGAGTTCACTGGACTGCAAAGTGAATTAAGGCTTTGAGGTTTGTCCCACTTAGAGCTGTAAGAGGGGATACTGGTGAAAGTGCTTCAGATGTTGAGATAGATCCTCATTTGC
>VYZR01051764.1:0-16538 GCA_013400675.1 Oxylabes madagascariensis | reverse complement strand
CTAAAATCCTAAGGCATCAACCCAGGTACTCCCTGCAGGGTGGTGAGTCTGGCATTCCCTGGGATGCAGCATCACCATCTGCTGGCCCCATCCCCTCTGGACACTTTGCTAATGCACAAGGTGAGGCAGAAGAAATTTCCAGTGCTGTTCTGTGCATGAAAACAATTGTTGGTGTTCTCCACCTGCTCTGTGCTCTGAAGGAATTACTGCATTCTTCTTTCCAAGAAGAAAGGTGAGATATGAAGTCCAAATAGAATATTCCTGAGGTTTCCCATTCCTTCACTCAGGATGCTTTCAGCAATCTGGCTCTTAAATGAAGTAGAAAGCCATTTAATATATGAATAACACTTGCACAACGAAAAAATACTCAGAGGTCCAAAGTTCTTTTAGAAAAAAAATATACCACACTATTATCCAGATATACCACTGATAACATAAAGTAATTCCAATGTATGAGGACAGTCGAGGTGATTAATGTCACTGTGTTGGAGAAACACATCCTTCCATCTTCTCTTTTTTTTTTTTTTTTTTTTTTTTTTTTTTTTTTTTTTTTAATTCCAATTTTATGAATCCTATCCATTTAAAAAATGTCTGTAACCTTCACTATCACAAAAACCCAAATGTTGATTTGCTTACAAATGAAGTTTTCTGTGGAATTTCAGATTGTTTTAACTTTTTGGCTATTATTCTTCCTCCCTTTCTCCTCAGTTTTAGTGTCGATACTCTATTTACTATATATGGACAATATCACAAATTATGACTATATGATGCTTTTTTGTTCACTACAACAGAAATATCATTTGGGCCTTTTTTCTTGTGGTCAGTCCATGTCATCCTTATTATAGCATGATTTAATAATTAAAATGCTTCTCCTCCTAAAGTTTCCTTTCCTGCTGAATTTTAACAGGAAATTGGGGGTGATCAAATACATTGAGAGCTAAGAAAATGGGGCGGGAAATGTGTATTCTTTCAGTCTAGATTTATACAAACAGCCCAGAAATGATGATATAGTGAGTAGCAAGCAGACTACAAGAGAAATTAAAGAGAATTTAATTTTCATTTAAGAGAATATGTTATACAGTTTATTTAAAGAGATTTTTTAAGATACCCAATAAAGTTGTCTTCAGATCTGATTTTGCTTTCAGTTGCCAAATGTCTGATTCATTTCTCTTAAAATTTGGTATGCTCAGAAGGAACTTGAAAAGAGTAATCAGTTCAGTTTTGCAGCTGATGATTTCTGCATTTACCCAATTTGACCATTTAAAAGAGCAGCGTAAGTGCAATAATCTGTTCCTATAGCAACACGGAGAGTCTGGAGGAGCTTCCATGGTGTAGAAATGATACTGAAGCCTTAGAAAACCCCACAAGACGAAAACAACGAGTATGGATCCTGAGCCAGCCCACCTCTGATGATCCATAGGAGGACAGAGCCTGTGTTAGGTGTTAGGATGCCCTTTACTAAGGTGCCTTTGGCGGGTTTTGGCAGGAGTCTCGGGAATTGCAACGCTTGCCTGACCTCACTGCTGGCCGTGCCAAGCAGCTGATGGTGGCAGTGGCAGCGTGCCTGGCTCGGGGAGGCTACAGCATGAGCCATGTGTCCAAACACTGAGGTGCTGGCAAGAGGTTTCTTCTGCAAAATTAGAAAATGATTGGTTGTTTCATTCGTTGTCTAGTTTTTTTCTCGACAAGTCAGACTCACCTTTGTGTTTATTTGTTCGTTGAATCCTTGAATTCCAGGCAAGGTGGTCTCTACATTTGCTTCATATACTTGTATTTTTATAGCTGGGGGAAGAAATTACTTCCTGTTGAAAGGGAAACTCAAAGTGCTTGTGAGTGGTCAGCTGTCCTAGTGAACAGTGCTTTGTCTGCCAGTCTTGTACCACAAAACACACAAGGAAAAACTGTCTTTTCTCATGGGCATCACTGTAGAACAACACCAGGGGAGAATGAACCCGCTGAAGTCAAAAGCATTGGAAGGGCTCTCACTTGGAGAGAGCACAAAGTCAGAACTGCAAATAGAAATAAGTGGAAACACATGAATATCTGATAAATGAAATTCAGTCAGAGCTCTGGGCCCTCAAGAAAACCCAAGGAATAAGACCATGGAGCTGTACCTGGTAAATGTGGAACACAGACACACTAGAACTGAAGGTTATGGATGTGAAAATGTGTTTGAAGAGGAGCACCCTGCACTCTCCTGTTAAACAGCCAATTCATTTGTGCATACTTGCTGCAAGCTCTGGGTAAATACTGCAGTTTCTTTGGGGAACACAGGAATAGACACAAACTCCTGCAAGACAACGAGCAAACTGAAATGCTGTTTGCCTTTGCTTTTTCTGAGTGAAACAAGAGTTTGATAACTCTGTCAGCTCTAAGTGCATCCAGCACGGCTGAAATTTCTGTGTGGGAAAGAACTTGGATTCGATCCAAAGGTTTTGAGGCATTGCAGTTGAAGAGAACAAGTTCATATAATATGATGAGTTTTGTTTAGCTAAGTTCAGCAGTATCTTTCATTTTTATTTAACACTGTCTGTAGCCTTTAGCACTTGTAATATTCTGATTACTGTATATGAGTGGTGAGCCAACAAAAGACTCTTGCAAGTGCAGAACTACAAATGGACAATATATTAAAAACTGCTCACAGAAACATTCTTTCATTCTACAAAATCTTAGGAAAAGATAAATCCCTGTTCTTCATTGGGATGATCCCAGGATTTTCAAAAACATTTTTGAGAACAGTAAGAAGATATGAATAAATAACCTTAAATATTAACATATTTCCTCCCTCCAGAAACAGTGATCTCCCATCATACTGAGTGCCTTTATGGCTGACATTTTGTCAGATTTTCCCAGTTCTCCCTTTTGGAGCTGTATAACTGTGTGTAACTATTTATATTTGCCAAGATTTTAAGTACTTATGCTTGGAAAACCTTTTTCTGAATTGTGAATATTTGCAGAAGATTAAATATATGCATTAAGAAAGAGCTGGCCACAGAGAAACTGTTGGCCAGGGAATTACCTGGGAGCATGGGAGAAGGACAGAACAAGGACTTAAAGTAATGGTTTTCACACTGCAGTCAATTGTCACAGTCAACAGACTAATGAGTTTCTTTTGGCAAACTCCCCACCTCGTCTAATTAAAACTTTCCCTGAGCAGCAAGCGTGATGGTCAATACAAATCAAACACGGGGAGGTGTTTCCCCTCTGCATTTTCAAGTGTCTGACCGTGTTCTTCTTGTTTCAGCATCTGCTGGGCCCTGATCTGCAAGAGTGAAAGTATTGAATTTCCTTCTCCATCAGGCTGCTTGGTGTAGCCCTGGTTTAATGTTTTGGGTTTGGGGAAATTCCTTTCCCAGGAAACTTTCTGTAAACAAGAGAAATGTTTTTGTAACTGTACCTGTGTTTATCCATTCTTTCTCACAGGAGAGGTTTCTTGATGAACATCTGTTTTAACCAATGTGATTGAAGAGGTTTGCCTTTGTTTCACCAATCAAATTGGTCTGTGTAAAGTACTACATAAGAGAGTCACATCTCAAAAATAAAGTTTTCACCTTTTCTAGCCTTCTGATCAAGAGTCTGTGCCGTTGTTTGGTGCTCAACAGTGACAGCTCGGAGCTCCTGCTCTTCCCGAGGGAGCTGCTTGCCTGCCCCTGCTCCCCTTTTGCCCTCCCCAGCACAGGTTCCTCCCTTCACAGGCACTCTGGACATACCATTTGCAGCACCAGTGAATATGCCCATGTGAAGACACTGAGTATTTTTCTGAGTGAAAGAACTGAAACTTTGTTATTCCACTGTTTAATCAAGGTGAAGTGCAGAGCTCCCGAGGAAATTCTGTAAACAAACACACAGAGTGCTGGGCACAGTAATTAGCAGTCATTATTTCTGTGTGGTTAAAAAAACCCAGTCAAACCTGGGGTTTGATTGCTTCTTCATATTGATTCAGAGAACTGAAGTATTGTCTTTTGCTTGGATGTCAAATCTGTGCTAGGGGCAAGCTTGGTAGCATTTGCAGCACTTTCCTGCTTGTTTTTTCCCAAGTGACAGCCATCATCACATCAGAAAGTAGAAATGGCAGTCAAAGTAGTGGTACCCCATTTTGTCTCCAAATAGTTTTGTTTTTTGGCCATGCCTTCTGAGGAAAATTGGGTGAGAGGAAAGCTAAGAGTTGGCTGACTGAGGTACAAGAGCTGGCAAATAGCAAACAATAAATCTTAGTTTAGATTTTTAAGATCAGTGTATGAGAAATCTCTGGGTGGAGGTGTGGGTGGCATTGCCTGAGCAGTGCATTCTGTAGGGTGGTACCCAAACCTCAACTCTTCTACTCACACGTGGTTCTTTCCTTACCTAATGGACAGCAAACAGGAGTTCCTCTGGCTCCTCTCAGAACTCTTTCTGTTTCAGCTCCTCTCCCTTTCTGGATTATCCAGAAACCCCTCCCATGGAGCCACTGAGATGCCTCTGATTCAGCAGCCATATGAGCCAGATATCCCTGTATTTTTAGAGCCAGCCCTAATGCCTCCCATTTTGTGCTTTAGGGCATAAATTGATTACTGCTGAAGTCAGAAGGGAAGGCTGTCTGTGAATCTCTGCCTGCTGCTCTGGGGAAATGGGCTGGGCCCATGCAGACTCTATTCCTCTCTTGCTGGCTCCTAATACTGCTGTTAACGTGAGGTTTGTTCTGAATGTAATTACTAATTGACAGGTACATATTTATTCTAATTGCATTTCATAAGACTGCTTAATCTTCATGAAGACACCAAGTCTGCACAGTGTCTCTGTGTCACAAGCAGTGACTCATCAAAAGGAGGGGGGAAATGCAGAACTTTACGTCTTTATGGTGCTCTGTGAAAACCTAAGTGGGTCTAACAAGATATTGGATCTTTAATTTCAGAATCAGTCTCCTTTGCAGGGCTCTTTCAGAACCTACTACTTCATTCTGGCATTAGATGTGGAAATAATTTATAATATGTACTTATAAAAATATCTGGAAACCTTCTGCTTGAGATTTGATAGCTCAACATCAGGTACAATTCCCAGCAGTCCTACAGTGCTTATTTTCTGTTCCTACAACTAAATCACTCCGGGGAGGAGAGGGAAGGGGAAGGAATAAAGGAGTCAGTGAAGTTAATAAAGCAGGATTTGTAACAAATCAGTTTGGCAATTTCATTATGTTTCCACTCGGTGAGGTGATGTAACAGAGCAACGTCAGGCAGATAAAAATGATCTTCCTACATCCATCGATCACTTAGGTACTTATTTATTGCTTAGCTCTAATAGGGGTGTTTTGGGGAACATTTGCAGATCCTTGGGGAGGAAATGGAGCTTTTGTCAGCACTCTGAAGGTAAGGATGGTTCTGGCAGAGACGGGTGCAGGGCTAAGGCAGCATTCCCTCAGTCTCTTCACTGAAATTCCCACATCCTTGCAGGGTTTGGGATCCTCTCTGGGGCTGTCTCTCGCCTCAGGCAGTGGGAGAGTGAACAGCATAATTAATAACAATTAATTATGATAATGCAAGCTGAGAGAAGTGTCAAACAATGGTTCCAAACAAGCAGGAACTTGGTTCTTTTGGACTCAGTTCTTACTTTTGCCAGTTACTCCTGGTGTTTCTGCCTTTCTAGAAGTGACATATAAGAATATTCTTGTATATACACTGCCAGGCCCTTGGGAAGGCACTGGGAAGGCTCTGCACGATGGGGACTCAGAGCTAATATACTCCTTTTAACAAAATTGTGGGCACCTTGGGTGGTGAACAAAGAAAACCACTTCAGAATGAATTGCTTGGCAGTTTTGCCAACGCCTCAACCAGCAAAGTGATATTTTTTTTCCCCAACTAGAACGATGAAAACAAATCTGCATTTTGAGAGGGGCTCTCTTCAGAACAGGCTGATTGTCCCCTGGAGGGAGTGGGTGTCTCTTACAAAGCCTGAAGGACATTGCTGCCTGGCCAAAAATGTAAGTAGAGGCTTGAAATAAAATCTGTTCTTTGGGCTAACTGGTACTGGTATTTCTCACAGAAAGCCCAAGAGTCATTCCCCTGGGCTGCTCCTCCTGCGCTGGCAGAAGACAAGACCCACTTTTGGAGAATTTATTTTCATAGAATCCTTTGGTCTTGGCACTATAAAAACTGCAAATTCAGAGCTTGCACCAGTTTGGGTGCAGGCAGAGTTCACCGTTTAGCCATAATACAATGATATCAAGGCAGAAGATTAAACTGGGCTCAGAAATACAGGCTCTGCTACTTCAGGAATAGAACTAGCACAGGAATAACAGTGTTGTGATAAATTACAGCATTTCTCAAATCTGTAAGAGTGAAAAGTATTCCTGTAGAGTGTTGTTGATAAATACAGTAAATACAGCCTGAATGGCCTTTTCCAGAAATTCTTATCACAGCAGTTAATGATTAGTGCATAATTTAACTGAGTTGCTAATATTAATTTGTTAGCCAGAATTTGTTCGTGGCTCAAAGTTAGCATCCTGCTGTAAAAACATTCGATGGGATTTTTCAATCAAAATCCTATTTAATGAGTTAGTGTTTGGGAAATTGGGAAGATTTTTACTTGGAACCTGAGCTGCTCACCTGGCTCCATAGGTTAATGATTGCTCTGAAATGAAACACCGAAGTTTTTCTTCCTAGTGTATATTCAGCACTCATCTGTTCCGTGATCCAAATGATCATCCATCCATCCATCCATCCATCCATCCATCCATTCATCCATCCTCCATCCATCCATCACCCACAGCACTGGAAGGAAAGCTAAATGGCAGCCTTTAGCAAAGAACTGGATGAGATGGGGTAGAAATGATGCTCTCACTTCCATCTGACAAGCCATGTGACTGACAGTGAAAAACTCCTCCTGGAGCCTGAGCCAGCACAGTGAGCAGGGCCGGGGAGTTTGCACGAATTTTACAGAATTCTTCGCGTCAGTAAAACCTCAGGAGACAAATCCCTGTGAGGCTTTGCAGGGGAGCAACCACACTTCTGAAAGAGAACAGCACAATTCCCTCTTAGCCCAGATCCTGTGCAGATGTCCTGGCTCCTGTGAAGGACGTGGTATAGAGGAAATCATGGATTTGAATTTAAGGGTATTTGGGGGAAGGGAATCGAGCACACACATTTTTATCTGCTAGACGTCAATAAATTCTATCGGAATTCCAAGCGAAACAAAAGCGAGTGTGAGGCAGGTAGCTGGGATTTTTGAGTGCCATATTTTTGAAACATGAATGTGCTGCTTGGAGACAGGCTTGGAGGAGATGCAGGAGGAGTATTTTGCTTCCTCTGGAAGTGATGCTGTTCTCCTTTGCATACTTCCCTCAGAAAGTACCAGTTAGAATGTCAGCACATGGGTTTGCTCTCTGAACAAGACAAATTTAACACTTGACACAGGGGATTTAAGATCTTAATTCAGCTCTCTGTTGTGCATATTTTAGAATGCAGTCTCTAATGACATGATCACATTTGTTTTCTCTTGCTCTCTTGCACACTCTCTTTTATTTTTGTTTTTCTTCTCCCTCCACCTCACTGAGAGCACTGACAGCTTGGACAAGATGAGTCAGAGCTGTTCAGTAAACAGAGACTATTAAATTTCCCCTTCCTATGCTAAAAAAAGTTGTATCACCTATGTCTAAATAGCCACCTCCTTGAAATTTTAGAAGTGGTTTTCAAGAGGATTTTAACCCTGCTGTAATAGATCGGTTGCTTGAAAATATTGAGAGCATAAAAAAAAAAGTCTGCCTGGACAGACTGATAAAAACAGTGGAAAATGTTGAGTCATGCAGGCCATTAATTACAAAAAAGAAAAGGAGAAAACATCAAGGGAGTATTTTTAAGATACAACTGCCCTTTTTTGGGCAGAAAAAATCAGGCTAAAATGACTTTAAAGCATAGTAGTTGGAGTAAGTGATGGTGAAAAAAGATGGAGAAAAACATCTTTCTATGACCATAGGTGTTGTGATTTAAAATGGGATGAAAATATTTGTTTAGCTCAGTCTAAACACTTATATGACACATTTAGCTTTTAAAATGCTCAAATCTCTTTGGCATTCTTTTACACTGGCATATGGAGTGATAAATGTGCCACAGTTTCTCAATTCTGCCCTTTACATTCTAATTAAAGGAGAAACAACCCACTTTTCTGACTGTTTTCCAGAAGGAGGAATGATGAAATTTATGCTGGTTTGTGAGTTAGAGCCTTCTCCCACTTGCTCTTCACAGGACCTGAGAGAACAGAATCTATTTCATAACTGTTGGAGGTAGGAATCTTTTAATGAGAGAATCTTGACATAAAAATATCACAGTTTATTTCTTATCCTGAGAGAGGGTAAACAGTGAAAGATTTCTTATGTTCTCGAGTAATGGTGGTGTTTTGGAGGAGCAAAAACCAGAATATTTCTCTCGAGGGCTAATTTGGCGTGTGGCTAGTCATTCTATATGAAACAAAATTAATGTTTCAGTATTGTTCCAGGTTTTTATGTGGAAAAAAATAGCTTAATATTCTCAAAGGAAGTTTCTTTACATATCACTCCAGTTTATCATTCCCTCACAGAATCAGAGAGTGGAAAAGGACCCCTGAGGGTTCCTGTTACAACGCTTTTGCTGCCTGGTAATTGTAATTAATGAGACTAAATGCCCAGAGTCTGTCCTCTGGGTGTTGCTTCTATTTCTAGGAGCTTCATCCTGTCCAGATCCAGCAGAATAAGCAGAGGCCAAGAGCAGGGCTAAACAAAGTGCCAGAACCAGGAGCAGCTCCAGGAAATCCTGCCTGGTGAAAATGGGCATTTTCACCAGGGAAAGGCGCAAGGGATTTCAAACCAAACTCAATTTGAGGCATTCTTCACAGCTGAGACTGCGACAACATTCCTGTGAGTCAAATAATGTCAGCAAGATAATTGCCAGTAGTGGCCACCAAGCAAAAACCAGAAGGAATCGAATTTTTGCAGAGTGAGCCCCCAGAGGGGCAGCAGAGGCTGGAAGGGTTCTCTGGAGATCACCTGGATTAAGTTCCCACTCAAAGCAGGGCTGTCCCTGCTCCTGGATGAGCCAGCCATGGGTGTGAGCAGCTGGCCCAGGACAGAGCTCCATCCCTCTGGGTGATGCCTTAGGATTTAGCTTTTCTATTTTTCAGACACTGTGCTGCTCTGGTGTCTAACTCTGAAGCTCCATATCCTGTCAGCTGCTGTTCTCCCATTTTATTCAGACAAAACAATTCCTCTCCAGGCCTGGAACTCAAGGACACCTCACTGCCTCACACCCCAAAAAGTATCAACAAAAATGAATGGGGAGGAGCAAACTGGGGGTAAATGACTTCATTACCTGCAGCTGTAATTNGTCCTTCCTAAACTGAGGGGCCAGAGCTGGACACAGCACTCAGTGTCCTTCCTAAACACAACTGGACACAGCACTCAATGTTCATCCGAAACAGAGCTGGACACAGCACTCAGTGTCCTTCCTAAACTGAGGGGCCAGAGCTGGACACAGCACTCAGTGTCCTTCCTAAACTGGACAACTGGACACAGCACTCAGTGTCCTTCCTGAACTGAGGGCCCCACTTCATTCTCTGAACCTTGCCAAGCCTCTGCCCCAGGGAGCCACTCCAAGGCCTCATGGGCCCTGCTCAGGGATGCTGAACATCTTTTTCTTCGTGGCCAGGGGGAAAGGCCCGAGCTCCAGGCTGCGAATGCTGCCCTGGCTTTGCTCCCTCTCAGGTTTTGGCCCCTGTGTTGCAGCTGTCACCTGGTGGCTCTGTCCCCTGCTCTGTGCCACACGAGCCAGTGCATTTCACAGCCACCAACTGACAGATCTCCAATCAAACCACTTCATTAGAAACAAATGCACTTTTGCTCTGTCTCCCACAGCAAGTATTTCCTTTTGGTTTTGGATATCACTGCTCCCCACTTCCATTGCAGGACTTCCTCGAGTTTCCCATCTCCCACCATTGCTATTCCTGCTTGAGGAATCCCTGCTGCCTCAGCCCTTCCCACAACAGAACTTCCCTGCACTCCTCACTGGGTTTTTTTCCCCATTCTGTTTATCATTTCCAATCCATCTGTGTTTTTTGAGGTGGGACAGAAGTCACAGTTCCCCCAGGTATCCATGATAAGAGTGTTATTAAGTAGCAGAATACCTTCTAATCTTCTAATTTCTTCTTAATCCTTTTCCTATTACTTTCTTACATTTTCAGTGTCTTTTCTTGTTAATCCTGTGTTCTTAGAGAGCCATCAGAATATCTTCCATATCTTTCTGAAAGCTAACAGCTAATTTTAAAGCTGTAATTGAGTAAGAAAAGTAGTTTTTCCTGACTATGCTCTTGCTTTGCAATTCTTGACGTTGTACCTTCAATTTTCTCATCACTCAATGAGATCCTTGAAGCCTGATTTAGATTTTAGTACACTGGAAAACTCTTGCTTTCACTCTTTCAAAACTCAGTGTTTTTCACCCTTTCTTGCAAAACACTCCTGCAAGTGTTTAACAGTCCCAGTCCCAAAAATTGGTCTTGGTGACCTCAGTATTAATATCTCTTCTTTGTGAAAACTCTCCTCTTATTCCTAACCTTTTTTTGTTTATTAGACGATTAGTCCATGCAGAGGCTTTTCTTTTTGTTCTGAGGGAATTTATTTTCCTGAAGAGCCTTTGGTGAGATGTCAGAGGTTTGACATCTCCCATTACAGAGCACTTACGTAATTTTAGCTGATACACTGACTGATTTCTTCTAAGAGCTCCACAAGACTTCACTTAGCCTTTCTCTGATGGCTGCATCTTCCCTTTTTAATTTAACTTACATTTTTTGCAGAGAATTTTCCGCTCTCCTAAAGTTCGTGTCCTCATCTGGTTTTAGTGTTTGTTTGTTTATTTGTTTGGTTTTCTCCCACTAGCTATTATGCCTAATAGCACGGCTTAGATCATTTTCAGCAAATCTGGGATGCACAGAATGAGCTAAATTGTGGAAATAGGAGAGTTGTCATTGTAGTTTTTAAGGAGAAGCCAATTAATAAATGCAGCTTTCAAAACAAGGTCTGAAAATGTTATGGAGGCTGACTGGACTGAAAGCAGCAGAAAGTGCTTTAGGTCTGGCTGGTTAAATAGAAGCATTAAATTCTCTGGGTATGTCTGTGCACAATCTCACAGATGAGGTGGTGATTTTTCAGAGTTGCATTTATTCCATTTTTCGTGGCTGCCCACAGCTTCTCAATTTACAGCTGGAGCAGATATTGTTACATAAGTGAGTTTGTCACTGGGTATGGATGGGATTTTCACTCAGGAGCAATGGAAGGGCCACTTTCTGTGGGGGATTTTCCCAACTGTCTTCAAGAGAATTAAATTTCTGAATGCATCCCCAAGGTATGGGCTTGCCATTTGTTGGAGTGACACTTGTGGCACTGATTGACTGCTGCTGGAAATGTGAAAATGAAAATACTCGTGCTTAGTGGCTGCCTGGAGGCCAGACCCAAACCCCTGGGGTTGTGGTGACACAAATTCCTGCGTAAAGAGGAAAACAGGAGCCACAAAAGGGAG
Source organism: Oxylabes madagascariensis (assembly GCA_013400675.1). Lineage (NCBI taxonomy): Eukaryota > Metazoa > Chordata > Aves > Passeriformes > Timaliidae > Oxylabes > Oxylabes madagascariensis. The sequence continues at coordinate 5,028 of VYZR01051764.1, read as the reverse complement.
GACATTATTTCTATTTTTAACCTCCCAATTTTCCTTCTGAAACCTGAGTGGTAAGGGCCACATTTCCCATGGCAAATGCAGGATTTGCCTCAGTCACAGCCCTGCAAAGGGGGCAATTTTTGCAAAGCACTGAATTCTATTTCTGATCAATTACAATTGTAAAAGCACTGCTGACCAGTATGGAAAAATCCCACCACGGTGTTCAATTTCCTGCACGATCCCCAATTTTATTTTTCTCTGGATGCATCAGATACTGTGCAGTAGAAACACCTGCTCCAACAAGGGAATTGGGAGCAAGTTTAATAAATCGTAGATGTGAAAGGGAGGAAAGTACTCACACGCTGGTAGCTTACACACGAGGGGATGCTGCTGCTGTTCTGGGCAGCAGACACCTCCAGCAGCTGGAAATCTGCACATTCCAGCCCAAAAAATCCCCTCTCTCCTCTGAGTGCAGTGGTTGTGCACACTTACAGCATTGATCCACTTTCAGTTTCAAGTGTGGGGTTTATTTTTACTAAAAGGCAGATTCATATCAGTAACCTCTAACTTAGCATGATTTTTTTTTTTTTTTAATGTATTAAGGAATCACAGGATGATTTGGGTTTGGAGGGTCCCAAAAAATGATCCAGTGCCACCCTTCCATGGGCAGGGACACCTTCCCCTGTCCCAGGCTGCTCCAAGCCCCCAGCCTGGTCTGGGGCACTGCCAGGGATCCAGGGGCAGCCACAGCTGCTCTGGGCACCCTGTGCCAGGGCCTCCCACCCTCCCAGGGAAGGATTCCTTCCCAATTCCCAATCTGAACCCGCTGTCTATCAGTTTGAAGTCGTTCTCCCTTGTCCCATCACATGAAATTCCCTCTCCATCTTTCTTGTAGCCCCTAAAGGTGCTGGAACACCACACTGAGGTCACCCCAAAGCTTCTCCTCTCCAGGTGAACAATCCCAGCTCTGCCAGCCTTTCCTCCCAGCAGAGCTGCTCCATCCCTGGGATCATCCTGGAGCCTCCTCTGGGCTCTCTGCAGCAGCTCCAGCTTCTCCCTGAGCTGGCCCGGGGCTGGGGCAGCTCTGCAGGTGGGGTTTCACCTGAGGGGACACAGGGGAAGAATCCCAATCTCTCCTGCTGCCCTTGCTGGGGATTTCTGGGTTGGGGCAGGTCCAGCTCTCACCCACAGAACCCCAAATCCTTCTCCCAGGGCTGATCTGGAGCTGGTCATCCCCAGCCTGGATTAATCCAGCAGATGCAGAAGCCTGATTCACAAACAGCTGGTGTTTGTCATTCACAATCTCTGCAGATGAAAGGGCCCTAAATATTGTTTTCGCCAGGCTTTGTTCTTGCAGATCGCTGTCTCTCCAAGCGGCACACAGTGCGGGGAGGCAGCAACACCATGTGAGTCAGAATGTGACTGCTGGCAAAATATTCCAAAAACTGTCAGTGTCACTGGAGCCCCAGAGATGGAGGACTTCATCTGGGAGGTTTCTCAGCTTTTCAGGAGAGCTGGGCTCCAGTCTTATAGCTATTTAAAAAAAAAAAAAAATTAAAAGAGGGATCTTTTTATTTAAACATTCATCTGTGTCAAGAAAAGCTTCCAAATGAAAACACAGTTACCCAAGGCTGTCTTCATGGCAAAGGGATACCTCTGGAAAAGAGGCAGGAAGCATAAAGTAATGAGTGGGTGCCTTATGTTGCAGTGGGAAGTGCTTTTAATTACAAGATGCAGCAAAACCTCTGGGTGACCTGCTTTTCCCAAGGTTCAGGTGAGCATCCTCGTGTCCTTCATGCCAGTCCTCTCCCAGGCAATCTGGCAGCCCAGATTCCTTGCATTGCTGCCCTTCATCTTTCAATTGTCTCATTTGAATACCAGAAATGTCACTGTAGAATTTGATTCCAGCTCCCCATGAAGGCATGGGGCTCGCTCCTGTTTTATCTATCAGTGGCTACTCTAAAAGTTCAACTACAAACTTGGCTGTCTCCCACCAATACTGTCAGGTAGGTGCAGTTTGCTCTTTCCAACAGATAACCTGAATAAAAAGCTTCTTTTGGTGCCTGCTTTGAGGGAAAACAGCAGCATGAAATGAAAATTTGAGGTTTGTCATAGGTGTAGTCTCTGCCACCTTCCATGTGTGGTGGCAGATTTTGAGAAACACAAAGCTTAAAAAAAATTCCCGAGTGACTGTAGAGGTGAATTATGGAGGATGTTCTTTGTTCAGCTCCAAAGTATCAATTTTTCTTCCCCCAGGGGAGGAGGGAGCATAGCACAGGTGAGCAGAGAAGTGGGAGCAGAGTGTCCTGCCCCCAGGGACACTTTGGATAGAGCACCATCCTACTGATAATCATCTGCTGCTGCCTCTGAGAACAGCCTGTTTCTGGGCTCTGACCCAGCAATTCTCTGGTTTTGCTTTGTTCCAGCAGCCCCTATAACAGGATGCAGATCACTGCAACACAGGGTTTGAGCTGGGCTCTTTCTGAGCCTTTGGTTTTATTGGGAGATGGGGAGGGCAGGAGGGAATCCTTTTGCTTCCAAGTGTAAAACAGAATCAGCAGCTTGTATGTTTTGCTTGTATTGCTATTTTAAAAAATTCTTTTACATATAATTGGTGTTGAATCTTTTCCATTGGAAAAGGTAAACAACAGAATTGATTTTTCTCTTCATGCATATTTATCTTCAGAAAATCATTTATACATTCTCTAATTTGTGTTAAAAGTCCTCAGATGTGTTCTATCAATCTCCTTGAAGGCCACTACATAATTTCCATCAGGAAAGTCTAAGAGGAATACAAAGTAGACTTTTCTGATTTTTTTTTTTTTTAACTAAATGAATAAAGACATAGATATAGATGTGGCTATGCAAGATTCAGAACCTGTCACTGAAGAAAATCAAAGCTAATACAAAAGTTCATTGATTTGGCTTGAATGCCAATTTTGCTCAGAACAAAACCCCTGTTCATCAAAGTGGTTCCTCTGAAATAAAAGCAACAGAAATGCTGTGTATTTTTACCTCCCTGTCCACCTTCCCACTCCTGTCCTGTGGTTCCTCTCCCCCTTTTTCTCCTCAATGTGGCTGTGCCCACCTAAACCCAGCGCTTTTATTCTTTTTCCAGCACTGCAAGTTGGTTGTTGGTGGAGTGCTGTGGGTCTGGATGGATCTCCCCAGGAGATCCCAGAGATGGAACAGCTCTTGTCCTGTGAGCTGGCTCTCGGTATGGATCTTTAATCTGATCAATATTATCTCTCTGGTCTTGCCAGGATTTTTTCTTTAAGGAATTGAATAATGTGAGGTTAAACCAAGCTTGTTTAAAGGGGCACTGAGTGAATAAAGTTTGCCTTCCCCTCTCCAACCATTTTTTCTGCAATTAAATCAGAATCATGAATGAAATCATTAAAACTTTGCTTAGTCAGGACATTTAAAGACTATTTCTGCTTTGGAGCCAAAGATCCAGACTAAATTCCAAGATTCCCATGGAGATCCCCAGCAGTGCTGGTTCCATGATGCTTTCTTATTAAAAAGAACTGGATCTGTCTCTGAGTTTTGTTGTCTCTTGCTCTGTGACAATGGTATCAGGAAATTGTTGAGAAGAAAAAATAAATTTGTCCTTTAAAATGCATCCGCAACTGTTCCAAACTGGGTTTGTTTAAAAGTGTGTCAGCTATGAAGATTTTTTCCTACATGTTTTTATTTACATCCTGGGCTTTTGTAATCAGCTACATGTGGGTTTGTGTCGTAGCTAAAAAATGTCGTGGCTTGTCCTGATAGGATAACCTGAGTTTTACAATTTAAATAATTATTAAAAACAAAGAAACCACAGACATTTTCTCTCTCTAACAGGAAAAATTTGAAGAAGGAGAAGAAAGTTTGTGTTGCATACTGATCTTACTTGTGTGAATGGAGAGACACTGAAGAAATAAGAAGACTGAGAAATGGAATTGTACAATCCAATTTTCATAAAGAGATCATTGAATATTCCTGCTATGATAAATCTAATTAATGCTAATTTTTTAAGGCTTTTGGATACAAATAGCCACGGGCAAGCCATTGGGTAGTATGTAAATATTAAGAAGGAAAGATATGAAAGATATGGGTTTATCTCACTCATTCATGAAAGCTTATTAAGGATATGGCAATGTTGTCAAACACTTGTTAAGCACTTCAAATTTAACTGAGTTTGGAATCCTCAGGCAAGCCAGGCAAAGTGTTCTCCCTCTTTGGGATTCTTCAGTATTTCTTACACTGACCTCTGCAGAAATTCAGTGGGACAGAAGTAAAAATCTTTCTTTCTCTTTCAAACTTCTTGACATCCATTTAGTCATATTTTGAAATGATGAAAGGAAACAAAAATACCTATTATTCCTGTAAATCCTTTTCTGAGCACTGCTGGTCTGCAGTGACATTGTGCCAGAGCAGGTGAGGAGGAGAGCCACAGCAGAAGCATTTCCCATAGCAAACTGTGGATTTCTGTGCAGAAAGTTTAGAAACAGTTTTGGAAGCTGCTTCTGTAGCATTTGATTTCAATAATCTTTATTTATAATTATTTTATGGTGAATCACTAGGAGAGTTCCATAGCTAAGGCATTTGTGGTCCTGGATGGCTTTATCAGAATTTTCCCAATCAGTGAAAAATGGGAATGCAATTGTTGGCAATTTCATAGAGAGGAAAGGAAAGCTGGAGAAAGGAAGACTGGGATGCTCCATGTTCATTGAATAATGACCTTGGAAAATTCAGTTGTGTCTTATAGTTTCGCTTTCCATTGCTGAAGGGAAATACTGACTCCGTTATCATCATCTTCCAAGTCAGGAGCTAATTTTGTGGGTTTGGGCCATGCCCAGTATGGAAATCCAGGACCAGCTGAAGTCCCTCCATTCAGCACAAACATCCCCTTGAAAAGATCCTCATTCCCTGTTCATTCCCTGCTCATTCCCTGCTCATTCCCTGCTCATTCCCTGGGCACTTTTGGAGGCAGCATTGCAGGCAGTGTTTCTTTAGGAGCAGACACATCAGTTCTGATCTGGAGCCTCTTCTGATGCCTTGGGAAGG
>VYZR01051752.1:66094-89167 GCA_013400675.1 Oxylabes madagascariensis | reverse complement strand
AATGTTACTTAAAACCTTCATGTTTCCTTATTTTTAATTCTGACACAAATGTCAATTACTTGTGGTTCTCTTTACTTAGGCTGAACTGGAGGCTTTTGAAAACAGATTAAAAGGGCGAAGAAAGAATAAGAGAAGAAAGGATGAGGTAGAAGTTGAACAATCATCATGGCAAAAGTACAAGAACCTCATTATGCTGCCAGTGTTCGGAGTTGCTGTTGTGATGGTTGCATGGCTCATGGTCTACAATGACTGACAACAACTCAATATTTAATATACCTCAGTTGGACTTTAGGTAGCTATTATTTCTAGAATGTTAGTCTGTGTGTAACAGAACTTAATAAGCATAGATTATGTATGTATACTATTTGCTAAGAAAAATGCAGAGGAGGGAAGAAATGTCACCTTTTGTGTTATTACATACACAGCACAAAACTGAACACAGACACTGAAAGTAATAGTAGATTCTAGTCTACACTGAAGTGCTTAGCATCTATTGTTTTGGTAATGTTATTTTTCCTTGCCTCCATTTCATAATATTAAGAATAGCTTAGTATAAAATGCTTTATTGAATATATGTTTCCTGTAAAATCAGCTTCGTGGTTTATTGAAGGTTAGTGTTCTTATGCTAATCTTTATGTTGTATCACACAATAATTTCTGTGCTTCATGCCAGTTTCAATTATGACAACTAACAGGGAACCTTGGGTCACTTAGGCTTGAATATTCTGAGGCCTTGTTCAGATATTTGTTCAAATAAAGGAAATGTGAACTGTCTTTCAATTCAGCTATATCACAAATTAAACAGTGCTCCTCCCCCTTATAAACCCGGGGGGTTTGTTTTTTCCTTGTTTCACTCCACCCCTTCCCACCCTTGTTTCTTCAAAACTGAAGTAACTGAAAAGTTCCTTTAGTGGACAGATACAGATGCTGAACATGGATGTGAAGAAGTTTCAGGGTACAGGGGTGCATTATCACTGTTGCCCCAATTGCCAGCAGCAGAAAAACAATTTAAAATGAAACTTAAGAGTATCAATTGGCTATTCGTATGGGTAAATGTCAGAGTTGGATATTTGCATAGGTGTGCAAAACTGTAATTGGATAGTGTAACAATACAGTTATATGATGTTCTGAAGCCATCTGGATGGTGTTTGGTAGTCCCATTTAAGCCATCTAGCTAAACTTCTAAATGTTTAAATATTTTCTTACTGACAGTTTTGAATACCTTGCTTTAGGTTATCAGTATTGGTTGGTAGAACTGGAAGGTTTTTATCTGGCTACAGGATTATCAGAGATGCTGAGAGACTGCAAGTTAAATTCAGGAATGGGGAAATCAGAAAACAGAATTTTTAAACCTCTGCTAGAAACGTTTTGCTGATACTTGAGCATTACAGATTACTGCAAAGTGATTACAAGCTCCTGCAAAAAATGGGGTGCATAGCCAACAGGTATTAGTATTATGCCCTTGTAATTCAGGCATATAATTTTACCACAAATCTGCAAAAGCAGTGGGACCATTTCTATAAGTTAGTAGAAAACAATGCAGTTTGCTTGAAAGCTCTTCTGGTTGTTTTTGACTTAGTTGTAAAGGGACCCATTATTAATTTGAACAGATATCCAATTGTAATTCTGATTCAGGAGCAAGTAAACAAAATAGAAAAGCTGCAAAAAGGCAGAAGCTTTTGATTACATAGATTAAGAAAACTGGGGTAAAATCAGTTTCTTTTTAATTTTTCACAGAAGTTTAGTGAATGAGTAGAAAGGTGGGGAAAACTTGGCCATATTTAGCATGGATTGATGCTATTTTATAGTACTTTCTTTTAAATTGACATTTTAGAGATGCATATTAGTTACATGTCAGACCGTTAGTATTTAAAGTTGTAGAATTAATTGAAATACACTATGCAAAGTTGCATCTCCATTGAATTTCTTACTTTCTAGTATAAAAAGTAAACGATGTTTCATATTGTTGCTTTAACTTTTTTTTCTATCATATTAATGCCTGGGAGATAATTCCAAATATAACTCTTTTCTTTAACAGAGTGAGGTGATGCTATTGTGTGACTGCATACGTCACTAACCTCTTCTGTCACTAAGGGAGAAGGAAATATTTTTGTTCAGATGAAGTAAAATGTGATGGGTTATCCAAAAGTAAAAAAAGATACTTTTCTGGCTGAAGTATGGAAATCGGCATGAATGAGAACATGTGGAAACAGCTTTTATCTTGCATGACTATCACTAATTTTTCTATTTACTTCTAGCTTTAAAATAAATACAATGGAAAGTTTATCATTGCTTCTACTGCAAAGAGAAGAAACCTCTCTCTAGCAAGTTACACTAATTAACTGCACTTGTTATATGTTTGAAAAAGTTCTTAGTATTCTTTTCTGTGTATTTGGGGGAAATACTGGAGAAGAAGAGGTTTCTCACTGATCATCTTCATTAAAGATTGCCATGCTTTTTTACTATACAAATTCATTCTGTTCGTACAAAGATATGTGTGAGTGGGCATATTCCCTTTCTTAAAGGATTTGTATTTCTTCTGAACCTTGCATATGCAAGGCATACCTATTTTTGAAATTTTATTCAAAATAGTTCTGTATATCTTATCCAACCATATGAGTCATTTGCACTCTGTTGGTCTGCCTGCTGAACCAGATATTTATTTCTTGGCGTAAAAAAAAGTGTGGGGGTTCAAACAATCTGCAGTTTATAAATCACTAGGTTTTTGTTTGTTTCTTTAAAATATTTTTATAGTTAATATTTTGCCTTTCTTTGGTTGGAGCTACCTGTTGTCAACAACCTTTGAAGTAAAAGGTACAGATAAAATCACCTTTTATTCAATATTAATGAAATATGGTAATTTTAGAAAAGAAATTTTATACTGAAAATAGGGTTTGGTAGCAATTTACATGTAATGTACTGTTACATAATGTAATGAGCAAATATTTTGAATGTTAACAACTTACAAAAAAAAGCATATTGATCAGTGTGCGTTAAAACAAATTATATAATCTGACCTGCTGTTGAAGAGAAATTACAGCGATAGAAGCCTGATGATGACTTAACATGAAGAATATTTAGCTATGTGCAAAGTGAAAAAACTTGGGGCTTCTCCTGATTCTGGATGCATTGTGGTGAAAATGTATCCTTCCACTGAGCCAAGGTTCTCACAACTGGTCAGTATGTTTGGGATTGGAAATTCCTAGGGCAAGCTTTTTCCCTGTAACAATATCAAATCCATTGTGTGTGTTAATTTAATGTAAAAACCAAGTCAGACAATAAATCTATCAAAAATTACTTGAAAATTGTTTGTTCTCAAGGACTGGTGTAATGAAGCAGCAAACTTCCCAGGTAATGATGACTGATGTAGTGCAGCCCAAGTTTTAGGTTATGCTTTTTGCCCCTTTCTCTGGCAGTGATAGTTCTTACTTCTCAGATTAATGCTGGAATTATGTGATTGTGTTCCTTCATGTTACTGCTCTGACAGAATTGTGAGAATGGGTTGGAGAAGTCGATTAAGATGAAACAAATGGGAATGGACTTAGTAGATTTTTTTTGGCCTCACAGGGAGAAATATAGCTGATTTATTAGACATTTGTGCTGACCTTAACTATTAGAGAAGGAAATGTTACTAAACAGATAGCACCAAAATGTGTTCATAAAAGCATTTATGTTTGATTGTGGCTTTAAAGCAGTGAACTCTAAGTTTATCATCTCAGCAGTAGTTCAGGCTCCAAAACATATCTGCCCTGTGGCAGCTTTCTCTGAGTGATGAGCTTGTGTGTTGTGAGGTTAGAGCACAGAGATGCTTGGTCTGAATTGTGTTTCAGTGCTGGGCCGTGGAAGCTTGATGTGTGTGGCAGCTGCTCTTTGGTGTGTGCTTTAGGGTGGAGCATTCTTGTTTGGACAGTTCATGTGTGACCCTGTTCTCATTTTCATTTAGTTTGGATGTCCCTCCTCTGCTTTGGTTTCATCCTGTTACCAGTTGTTATCTATGAGCATTTCAATTGCTCCCTTCTCTTGCTTCATGAATATATTTGTATTTCTGTCTGCCCTTGTTCAAGTACATTAGTCAGTTGCTCTAAAGAATTAGAAAATGAAGAACCTGTAGTGTTTTGTATTTCCTAGGAAATGAAATGCAAGGTTAAAATTAGGGAAAAAATCAAATGAAGTCAAACTAATTATAAGTTAATGAGATATGCTTCTTTCCACAAAGATGGAAAGACATCCAGAAAGATGGTTAAATGTTAATGAATTACTTGAACACTGCATTAAGATGTCTATATGCCATGGTACCGGGAAACAAGTCTGTGGTATGGATAGTGTATGAATATGAACTGTGGTACATCAAACTCAGCTGTAAGGCAGGCTAAACAGCAGCTGTGTGGAAGTAAGTCATACTCTGAGGGAACTGTGGCTTGAGTCAACCAAGTGTTATTTAAGCTAAGTAATTGTTGCTCATGCAGCCATTTCCATCAAATCACCAACAAAACCAGAACTCAGACTTTCTTTGTGTGCTGCTAAATCTTGTTGTGAAACGCCAGTTTCAGTGGCTTTCCTATTGGAGGAAATTAGTATGAGATTAGGAGTCAAGACTGGCTTGGAGTTTGGTATTCACAGTTCTCCAGCTGAAGCCATCCTCAGCCAAGGCCAAGCTGGCTTTGCAGTCTGAGTCATGGACTGTGCCTCTTAGATCCAAGTTTTCATTCGTTGTTACTAGAATTTTTGACAGGGCTACCTAATCTCTGTAATGGATCACAAATCATGGTTTGATTCCTGCATTACAGCACAAAATATTTGTTGTTTTACATTAAGCAATATGATGATTTTGCATAAATGGTCTTGCTTCTCTCTCTCTTTACATGCTTTTCCTATTTTTTGTGCGATTGTTTTAAAACCACCACTGTTTTCCTCCAGATGCTGGAGGTTGGTTTGGAGAGATGTTTGGTTGGTTGGGTAAAAAGTGCAGTACTGAATTACCATGAGCAGAAGCCTCTTAACTACATTGGCACGCCAGAAGCATAGAGAGCACTGTCTGCACCATAATGTTTGCACACAAAGTAACAGGGCCTAAATCAGAAGGTATGGAAAAGAAACTGGAAAAAAAAGCCAAGAAGTGTTCATCTTATTTATTATTTATATATAAACATATATAATGTCATGTGTTCATATTTACAAATATAAACACTGTTATGAGGGGTATCACCCTCACTGATTGTTAAGAGTGGTGACAGGGCTGGAAGCCATATTCATGGAGAGGTGGTGGTTCACATTTTCTTGGGTGTTTTCTGATTCACATTTTGAATGATAGCATTTCAGAAGCACTAAACCATGCACAGTAAAAACTGGAAGCCTTTCTGGTTTACAGATGTCATTTCAGAACCCAGCTGCAGTGCCAGTGACACCTTTCTGTGACTCCTGGAAGGCTCCTGAACTGTTTCTATTCTGGTAGCACACATTTCTGCCCATTTTGGTACTCACTGTTTTGCCTTTTGTCCTGTTGTCTTTAGCATTCTTGGATAGTATTGGTGAGCTCCGTTGTGTGCATAGACCGAGGCTTTAGTCAGACTTGACATCTTTGTACGCAAATACAGGGCAAGGGGACAAATACATCAGATACAGGTCTTAAAAGCTGGTATCTTATGGGAGTAGGACATTTGCTCTGTCATTTTGCAGCTTCAGGCGGCACTTGTCTCTCGGCCTGAGAATTTTGCTTCAACAGGTAGGCAACAACCAGCACATCCCTCCAGCTCCGGGTCGTTGGGGCCGGTCAGGACCAGGTCCGGTCGGGGACAAGGGGTAACGTCGTCGAGTCGGTTCGCCGCTGTTCTACCGCGCAGCGCTTCCTCGCAGGGGAGGGACGGGGCACGGCAGGCTTGTCGCAGGCGGCTGGGAGCGGAGTCTTCTTGCGGGGAAGGAGCTGGAGAAACCTGTCGTTGGCTTCTGAAGGTCCCTCCTGCCGGAGCTCCTTCCCCTCCGCTTCTGCGATGCTAGCGCCTTTTTCGGCGCTCTTTGGAGCCTTAGAGCCTGGGCTGCGACAGGCCAGCTCTGTGCTACAGAGGAGGCGTTGCAGTCCCTGCCGGCGCGAAACTCTCCGTCCCTGGGCTGAAAGGAAAGCCTTTGCCTGACCGTAACGTAAAATAAAGCGCAGGGAAGTTCACCCGGGAACCGCGGATGAATGAAAGGGACCCGGGAGTCTGGTCCACGCTTGCCAACCTCCGCTCTGAACTCTGCGCTTCGACTCGGTGGGCCGGGAGCGCCTGCAGGTCCGTGAGCTGGGCTGGCGGCCCGGGGGCCAGGGCGCGGCGGAGCCCCGGCGAGCCAAGGTGAGGGGTGCGAGGGGCGAGCTCCGCGGGCTCCTGCCCCTTGCATTGTCTCTGACTCGGGCTTGTCTTGCACCTGAAGCCCTTCGCAGCGTGACGAGGCGTCCCTTACCCGGATTGGGGGGGTGGGGGGTGCAAAGGCTGTGCCCACTTCATCCGCCTTCCCCGGGGGACGGCTTTAGGGCGAAATTAGCAAATGGGCTGTCTCTCAGCCTGTCCCCAAGGGGTAGTGCCTTGTGTGCGAAAGGGGTGGGGATGTGGCTCTTTCTCGCGGAGGTTTATTATTATTGGGTGGAGGAGCGGGGAGGGGGAGTCTGCAGAGCAGACAAAATGCGAAGCCCTTCCCGCAAGTGTGTCTGTGCGGGAGGTGGGTGGACGCAGTTCGCCGGAGACCGAGGTAGGGAAGGGTGAGGCGGCGGCCGAAGTGGAGAGGGGTCAGCAGCAGCCGGAGCATGCTCTCCACGCAACAGTTCCCTGCCCTGCCTGCGGAGGAGGAGCGCTACCGACGGGTCCTCTCCGCCAGCCGGGTAAGGCGAACCCCAGGGCGCTCCCGTCCTCACGGGGGCCGCCTGGGGACCGCGGGCCGGGGCATTGGGAGGGCGCTGGCTCCGCCGCTCGGCGACCCCCGGGCTGCCGGCGGGGACAGCCCCGGCCGCCGCCGGCCCGGCGGGGGATTCCCGTGCGCGGCGCACAGCCCGCGCTGCTGCCGCGGGGCTGCGGCAGGTTGGTTACTGGGGCAAGCGGAGAAGGAGCAACCCCTTCTCCGAGCCCGCCGAGCGGTTGTAGCGAGAGGCTCGCAGGCAGGGACGGGGGCCGTGTCCTCCGGAGGCGCGGCCTGGGGGACGGCCGGGGACAAGTGACCGCCCGCGCCCAACCTGCCGCGATGGGGCCGTCCCGCAGCGCTCCCGCGGCGAAGCTTGCGGGGACGCGCCGGGGACGGCCGCGTTCAGAGGCGCGGGATGCCGCTAAGCCGCAGTCAACAAGCGCTCGGTGCCGGCGTCTCAGGGAGAGCCGAGCGGCGCCCGCGCCTCGGTTTTCTCACCGAGCGCGGAAGATGAGCGGGGCTGCTGAGCCCGTTAAATGCTCTGCCGCTGGAAGGAGCGGGGAGGAGTTGGCCGGACCCGACAACAGGTCCGGCCAGGATTTGCAGGAGCAAAGTTTGGACTTAACCTCTGGCAGGGCTGTCGTGGCAGCTCCATCGGCTCCCGGGCTCCCGGGGAGCCGATGCACCGTGTGCCCGGCGCGGTAGGTGCCCCCGGCATCAGCGGGAGCTGGCTTTACCCTGGGGTCGGGTGAGGGACCCCCACCCCTCCCACGGCTGTCCGAGGGACGGTACCGCTGGCCGCCAGCACCCACGGGAGGAGGTTATCCTGCACAGGGTCACCGAGGGGACACTTCATCCTTCCAGGGAGAACCAGCCTGTGTGGTTGCAAGTGTCCGAAGGGGATAGCGCGAGCGTGGGCAGTCTCCCAGCACCCATCTGTGGGGAGGAATGAAGGGGTCTGCCCTTAAGGGAGAGGCTGCATAAGAGGGGACGAGAGGGAACTTGCAGGAGGTGGCTGCTGCGCTGGTGCGAACTTGCAGGGTGGGTCCCCTGATCCTGCCCTTCTTTACCTCCGCTGGCCGGGGCGCAGGTGTCTCCGCAGGTGTCTCCGCAGTGTCCCCGGCGCGGTGGCGCTGTCAGAGGGGCGGGCGCGGCGGGGCTGCTGCTGTACAGCGGGGCCGGTGTGGAGCCCGCGAACCGGAGCGTCCGCAGGGAGGGACCGGCTGCCCTCGCCCTCTCCGCCGCCGGGAGGGACCGGCGAGGGCCGCGCAGGAGCGCTGAGCCTGATGCGAGACGCTTGTGGAGAGGGCGACGGAGCTTCTCGCGCTGTCACACCGATCGTGCGCGACCGAAATGGCACAGAAGCGGGTTTCACAAGTTTATAAACACAGCAGTATACTTTAGTAGTATCATTGCTCCAGTTGATTTAAAATGCAGAATCCTTGGATGCATTTCGTGGCAGGCGATTAATTAATTAACTTAAATTACTAGCAGTGTGGTTGAGATGGTGAAACTCTGAAGTGAAATCAAATATCCAGAGCTTTTAATGCATTCACGGGTGCTCTTGGGAAGTTTTGGCTTTCAGCAGTAAGAGTATGGTAGTGGATTTTTCCATATGGCTGCATACACCCTTCCTGTGTTCCTAAAAGATGGACCAGTCAGCAGGACTAAAATCTTTAGTTTATTTTTGTAATGGATGCTCTAGTTGGAGATCTCTGTTATAAGCTTCTTGGGTACTGTGGCACATGAGATAGTCCAAACAACGAAAAAGTTGCAATACAAGAAATTAGAGAACTGCTCTGCCTGTATCCCTTTAAAAGCTGGTGGCATCCCCAGAGGACCTTAGACATCTGGGTTCTGTAGAAAGATGGGGATTTCTCCAGGTGAACAAGGGAATCCTAAACTGTGTTCAAACCTCTTTTAGAAATTAAATGCTTGTGACTTTTTTTCCCCTCCTCCAAAGAAGAAGTACATTTCTGAAGTACCCCAACAGATGGACGGGTCTTTCTGCCTGTGGAGAAGCCTGGCCCTCCAACCCCACACATAATCCTCACTCAGCATGCATTTTGAAGGAAACCACCAGCTCTCATTTTCTCGAGAAGGCTCTCGTGATGGTGGGACAGGCAGCACAGCATGCTTTCCCATGCTAGAGGAGTTTGCTTGTGCTCTTAGTATCTCATGAGGCCATCAGGACAAAATATTGTTTTTCCTGAGTCTTTTGGAGCTGGAACTATAGAATACTGAACAAAACATTCCCTTCCACTCTACAAGTCTTAGCTGGCACTCGACTGTATGCAGATAACTTGAGTGTCCAGTGAATTAAAAGTATTGTATATAGATGGTTTGAAATGTGTCATGATTGGAGGAGTTCTGTAAAATGTGCACAGGGCAGTTTTATATATCACTGTTATTGTTTGGCTGTTAATTATGTATTAAATGATGTCTGCAGATACAACTGAAAGCCAGGACTGTTAACAGTGCCAGTAATTATTTTAAAATACGAGTTGACTTGAGTTTAGGAGTTTTCTTTTTTTTTTGAATTTGACTTTTCCTGCTAAGCTGATATACATGTTTAGGTCTTAGCACTCAGCTCCCTTGAGGAACATTACTGTCCTGGCATTATATTAAGTCCACGTATTGCCAGACACATAATTTCTTGTCATTACTTGCATAACCAGACTAGGAATGTGTGCAGAGGCTGAGGTGGATAAGCACCTAGACAGAAATCTCATTTTTCAGAAGGAGAATGGTCCTGTCAAGCGAAGGTGGAAGAGGCAAGGGAATATTGGGATGGTTATATCAGGCAAAGAAATCCATCAACTCCTGCTCAACTGCTCTAACCAACAAATGCTGAACCGTAAACAAACCCTTTGTACACAAGGGGGAAGACAGCACTTCAAGCAGTGTGGCTAAGTGAATGTTTGAGCTTGCTGCATCTCTGCCATGCTGAGGCTCAGCAGATTCAGGTCATCCCAATCCATGAGACACAATAGAAGCACTACTGGCACTTCCTTAAGAGATGGGACCTATGGCTTTGACCCCACCTGGACCAGGAGGCCCTGGGTACCAGGTCATCTGCTTTCAGGCTGAACAGATCATGCTGTTAGGCAGTTACATACAATGGCACAACTCCTAGTGTGGGCAGATTTTAAAAGATGGTGGTTATAGCTGCATTGTGTGGGAAGAGTCCCGTCAGCGTGTCAGGTATCCTTAGCAAGTGCTTACAAGGCCGAATGACTGTCTTGTTTCTGAATGCCAGCCAGGGTTTGGCAGGGGGTGGATGTCAGGCCACTTGCAGCAGGGCAGTTTTAGACTTGCACATGCATCTTAGGCCCTTCCAAATGTGGCTGCCAGACTCCTCCGCATATTTAAATGCCTTCAGGATGAAGCAGCCAAGTAAGCAGCCAGGCTTGAGGGGGGCAGTCTGATTACAGTTTGAAATACTGATGCTTGTAGTCTGTCTCAGTTTCTCTCCCTACTGAAAAGAAATGGACCTGTAAGTGGCAGGCTGGGTACATACAGTTCTCCAGTGTCAGGAAAGAAGGGTAGGTGATAACCCACTGTGAAGTGATGGATTGTCATAGTAGGAGAAAGAAAGCTTAAATCCTCCTTGTAAATGTCTTCACACTCGGAACAGTGACTGAAGACAGTATCCAGATAGCTCCAGCCTGACTACTGTCATTGCCTGTGAATTTTTAATTCTCTTGGCCCTCCGCAGTCCGTTGTTGTCTTGTGAGCGTGTGCAGTGTCACCTAGAACTGTCCCGAGCCTCACGCTGGGTGCCAGGGGTGAGAGCCGCCCCTCTGCTCGCTGGCACCTGTGACTGCGGGCGCCAGCCCGTGCCTGGGTGGCCCTCCCTCCCTCCCCGAGAGGCTGCGTGACTTAATGCGGGGGAACGAGGGAAGGAAGAGCGCCCGGGCTTTGTCCCTTTGGCTCTCGCGGCGGCAGCCCCCGTGTCCGGCGGGCTGTCCCCGTGTCCGGAGGGCTGTCCCCTGTCCCGGCCGCCTTGCCCGGCAGTGCTGAGGGGTGAAGCGGGGGCTGCTCCTGGGTGCCTCTGCCAGTCCGCGGCAGAAGAATACGATGCCGATCGCATCCTTCCCCTCAGTCCCCCGCCCTCTATAAATAACTCTGGCTGAGCTGACCTGTCAGATTCCCCCGGCAGAGCGGATCCCCTGACCCGGGCCGCCTGCAGTGGAAAGTCTGAATGCAAAACATACCGTAGTAAAAATAGAGCGGCGGGGGAGCCCCGCAGGTCGCGGCGGCTCTCGGGCCGCACCGGGCCCGGCTCCCGCTGTCCCCTGGGCTTTTCCCGGCTCCCGTCAGCACTGAGAGCTTCCCCCCCCCGCTCCTAAATCTATGTACCCTTTAATGCCCCAGTGGGGAATGCTTTTCTCGCTGTCAGATGGAAGCATAATTCATTTTTGCTGTGGAACAGATAGTTCCAAGTAGCGTTTTTAATTTCGGCTTACCTTTCTAACCAGTAAAGATGAAAGAAATATGAATAATGGTTTAATATCCTAAATGTAAAAATAATAATGAGATGACTGTCAAGCAAGAGATTCTCATTTCAAAAAGAGCTGAGAATGTTGCTACCTCTGAAATCTGAATTAGATTCTATCCTGTGCCTAACTTGTGCAGACAACTGCTCCCCTGAAGGGATAGATGCTCCTTGGCCATGGTTATAATTTAAAGCAATGCCTGTGACTAAATTGTACATCTATTATTTCTGGTTGTTTCTGCAAAACTTGAATATCTGGGGGTTAAAGCCAGCAACAGACACCAGAAAATGCTGTCTGATGCTGCTATGCTTTGTCCTTCTGGTGCATCCATGTCACAGTTCTTGGCCCTCAGTGCCCGTCGGACTCTAGGGGTGGTGGTGGGATGGCCTCTGCCCACAGCCAGGCACCACATGGCCACTTGCCCTCTCCCTACCCCATCCCGTGGGATGAGGGAGAAAATAGAATGAGAAAACTCATGGGTCAAGATAAAGGCTGGTAGATCCCTTTCTGATTACCATAATGGACAAAACACACTCGAGTGGAATAAATTAGTTTATTACTAATTAATACCTATTGACTGATTCAGATATTCAGAAACAAAAACAAAACATGAAGCAGGCATTAAAACACTTAAGGAGAACACCTCTCATCCCTACTTCCCAGACTCAGCTTCTTTCCAGACTCCTCTTCTTGCCCCTTGTCACCACAGTGGCACTCAGTCTCTTCAGTGAGACAATGAACAGTGCAGGGAGGGACTGTGGTTCTCTGCTACTCCTTCTTCTTACTCATTCTCTGCTCCGGTGTGGATCCTCCATGGGCTGCAGTATTTTGGGAGTATTTGCTCTACCATGGAGCACATACTTCTCTGACCTTGGTGTTGGCACTGCTGTTTCTCATGCTTTTCTTGTTTCTCTGCCTGTGTGGTGTGTGTGCCCTTTCTTAAATACTTTTTCACGAAGGCACCACCAACTTGGTTGATGGGCTCAGCTGTGTTCTGTGGTGTGGATCCAGGTAGAACTGGACATACTTGGCACATGGCAACTCCTGCTCTCTTCTCAAGGAGGCCAGCCTTGAGTCCCTCCACTGCCAGCAGCTTGCCACCTACATGGATGTCCACATAATCGGGACAGAAGTGGTGGCCAGGGTACTGACCAGAGTAGCAATGTTGTCTTTGTGGTTATCTGCTCCCCTGTCCCTCTTCCCCTATTCCCAAATCATGAAGGGATGAAAAGAGTCCAGCCATCCATTTCCAAAAGGAAATTCTGTGTCTAATGACGTTTCTGTCATTAGAGTGGAACCTTTGCATCATCTGCTTGTTTGGGTGCCACACAGTTTATAGTTCTCTGGGGTTTTTTTGAGTTGTTTCCAGCATAAGGTAGCTTTTTAGCAAGTTGACCTCTAAAAAGTGAGTAGAGGCTGAAAATCAGGTACTGACAGAGCTGCTTTTGAATGGTGAAGTTTATCCTGTGTTGGTTCAAGCACTGCCCCTGGGGGACAGCTCCTGTAAGTCTGTGGGAAAAAAGACTGTCAGGTTGAATCACTGCAGGTGCTCCTGTAAGCTACTGCTCTTTCAGAATTCCAAGGCTAACTTTTCCTTGCAAAAGAAGTATTTTGTATGTTGAACATTTATTTAGTCTTCACCTAGTCCTTTAAGGGAAAGGAAGGTAGAGTTTCCTTTTTTTTTCAGGACTGCATTAGATTTCATCTACTCTAATTCACATGTTGTAGTTCAAGGGGATTCCAGTATTCAGTGTACGGTGCTCTTGCTTTGGGACTGACTGGTTAGTGATTGTCAAAGTCTGTCTTTCCCTTCTTCCCTTCCGAAAACCTGTAACACTCAGTTCTGCCATATACAGAACCCGGTGTTTTAAAAAATAATGTGCTAGAATCTTTCAGAACTGATTTGTTGATGCCAGAGAGAGATTTCACTTGGCAGTGATTTAGTAGTAGTAGTAACTGCCCAGAGTAATTCCTATTACTGTTCATCACCTCAAAGAACTCCTAGTTTCAAAATAGCCTATGCTGTCACTCTAATATTATTGGTAGTTACGTGGTAACATCAAAGACTCAGGAAGCATTTCCTAAGGAAAGAGACTAATTTTCCCCCTTTTCTGCCTTTGAGTCAAGCAGTGAGAAATTGCTTATGTGCTCCTTATATTGTTCATCTCACTAGATTTCAGAAAGCAGTCAGGTCTTTCTCTTGGAAATAAAACCTCTGGTACGTAGCATTAAGGAGTTTTCCATCCCACATATCTGAGTCCTGCAGCTCTGCATTCGTGTAATAGTACAGCATATAGCTGTAAGACACAATTATGTTTTCTCCAGACTTCTGTGGGACAGTGGAGTGACATGGAGATGTCTTCCATTGCTGCTGCTTTTGCTGTCAAATTTTTTTTCCGGGTGGATTATTTTGCCTGTGTTAAAGTTGTCCTTAAACCAGTGGCACCTGGAGAGTATAGAAGCAGTACGTGCTACATTTCTCAGGCTTTTCCCAGCCTCCTGCTTTCACATCTCCAGGAAGAAACACAGACAGCTGAGCCCACCTGGCCTTAACAACCTGTGCATTTTTGCCATGACACAGTATTGAGGGACAGATGTTGCTGAGAGATGCTTTATTGTTTGAAAGATGCTAGTTCTGTGCATCTGCAAATACTGTCTAAATGGATAATATATCTGAAAGAACATTAGAAACTGTAGAGTAAGAAGCTATCTTCTCTTTTTTTTTTTTTTTTAATTTTCCCTCACATTGCTTTTTGATATACAGCAACTATGTAACAGAAGAATTAAGTAGTAAATGCCTTTTCTTAAACTTTGTTTTGCCCCTGCTCAGCCATTTTAAGGGTGTTAGCTTAAAAAAATTTGTAGTGCATGTAGACAAGCCTGGAAAGGAAGTCTGAAATTATGATTGAATGTGTTTAAAAGTTGTTAACAAATCCTTTTCCCTATAAAGTGAGAGATACGGAATAGTGTTGATGGTAGCCTGGATGGTTTGAGAATCCAGATGGTTTCCATTTGCTTTTTCCTTGTCATAGATAGGATTATTCTATGACTCTTGGAGTTTTCCAAAGAAAATATGAATGGAAGGAAACCTGGCATCTGTTCTAGGGATGACAAATTGAATACTCCTAGCCTTAAATACAGTAGAATTTTTCTTATTTGACAAAATAATAAATCAGATTATTATTGTTTCAGTGACTTAGATGGATGTTTTTATCCCATAAATCTTTATGTGATCCATAAAACTTTAGTATTATATTAAAGTCATATACACTAATGTAAGTGCCTTGTTAACCCACTTAATCTCAAATTTTCTGTATCAGCTTATTTTTTTTTTCTAAGTTCAGCAATATTGAATAGGTTTAATCTCTAGTCACCTCTCCAGTTATTTCTGTCACAATGTCCTGGTAGTTTCAAAAAAAATATCCTTCTCTTTCTTTATTTTCTTTTACTGAAGAAAAATGTTCAAAGATGACATGTTTCTGAAAAAAGTGATATCCTACTGCAAAATGAATGAGTCACCTCTAAATTTTTTAGGTAGTAGGTTATCGACCTTTGTGACATTGTGTAAACCCATTTTCATCTTTGGGAGGAGGTCAAATAAAAATCCAGCTATGCTGAACAGTAAGGCTTTGCTTTGACACTAAATCATGTCCTTTCCTTTGATTAATATTGCTGTTGGCCTTATCTTTGGTCCAAGGGTTAGTATCTTTTTTATTCACAATTCAGAAAAAAGTCAGTAAAGTTAACATTATACATTCAAATCTGAAATTTTAATTTCTTCTAGGCAGATGTTTATAGTTGTAGAATAATTATGCATTTTAATGAAAAATTAATTAAAAATGCATGAAAGATAGAGACTAATGCTTCTGAGAAGATTGCTACAATTTTTAGCTTGCATTCTAGTTTACCATCCAGTTAATGTAATTGGAAGCTTCTGATTTTAAATGGGTTAAGCAATTGCATAATCAGCAATAGGCATGGCGCAGAGGGCCTACTGATGAGGCATTAACAGGGAAAAAAGGTATGTCCAATTATGAGCTCTAACTACCTTGTGTGGGATGGGGCTTCTGATAGAATTTCTACACAGGCAGTGGGTGACTGATACACGGAATGTGAGCCACAGGACAGGCAGGATTTCTTTTTGCCCTTTCTAGTTTTCCAGGCTTGAAAGATTCTTTTAAGGGGAGGTTTTCCTCTAACAGTATCCCTCCACCCCCTCAAAATATTTTTGGGGTTTTTTTTCTGATTTTTTTTTTTATTGTCAGGAAGTAGGCCTGTAAGATTTTTCTGGGGTTTTTTTATGGTTTTCAATTTTGCCTTTCTGGTGCTAATGGCTCTTCTGCAGACATCTGCTCATTGAATTCTCAGCAAGGCAGGAACCTGAAGAGGGTACTGCATTACTCCCTGCTTGCTGGGTTGTGATTCTCAGCAATGTGTAGCCAGAGGCTTGCCATCACTGTGTGCTTAACTCAATGCAGTGAACATCTGGGTAGTCAGGAAAGTGTTAGAATAGTCTCTCTGTGTGTTCAGAAAAACAGCACGGCACTGTGGAAACTTTCATGTGTAATTTTTGCAAGCCACAGAAACTTAAAGAAAACTAATAACCCCTAGAGCATGAATTCTGCATTAGTTAAAGAGTACTTTCCCCAGAACAATTTCCCACTGCTTGCTGACGTGGGCTGAATGGATGTTCATGTTCTGGCACTGAGAAATACCAGATAATGCTAACCATAGTCTAATCCTTAAAATTAATGTCTTTCATACACACTTCAGTTTCTTAAAAAACCTTTGCTATCTTCCATATGTTTACTGAATCTTACTCATCTTATGAGGCATGGAAACACCATGCATCTTTGCCTCCAGCTGTGAGGAATAAAGAAGAGAGAACTTAGAATTGTAGCAAGTTTGCCATCAGCTGTACTGTTTCCTAATGTGAACATTCTTGAGAATTCAACAAAGTTCCATGGTAAGGGTGGGAAGTATCCTCACAGTAGTTGTAAGTTTACATCAGTGAAATTATAAATGTAAATATGTACAATATATGAGTAAATATGTAAACAATTAACATTTATGCCAAAACAGAATCATTATTCATCAGCACTTCTTTTTAAAAATGAAGGTATTACAACATATTGGTATTTAAGAGTGATACTACTGTCCTCTGGTAATGATATATATCCTTTTTTCCCTGTTTTCAAATTCAAATTTTGAAGACTGATTTGTACTGACTGCATATGTTGGCTAATAGTGTGTCTAATTCTTATTTATAATGAGATGGAGAACAGTTATTGGTAACACACATGGAATCCAGGAAAATCCTTTCTTATCCACTTCCATCTTTTGCATGAGATGTTAAGCATAGATTACCTGTAATGGAGAATCAAGGTCAATAGTTTGCTTGTCAATAACTTTCTGATTTCTAAATAAAACATTTTCAGGGAGACCAATTATTCAATTATTTGTTCATATTTATTTTAATATCAAATAGATGTTTTTCAAAGTGCTTTTATATTCCATACGTTGCCAGGATAGAACAGTGTATTCTCTCCCTAAAGAACTAGATGAAATGAGAATAAACTCATTCTCATGAGTGATGATGAAAAAGAATAAATTCTGAATTTATTTATGTCCAAATCACCTGGCCACAGTGCCTATGTCTGAGTGGCCAACTTATTTCCACCTCCCTCAAAGCCTTCAGAAAGGGAAGAATAAATTATGAATGAGAACTTGCACCAGAGGCAGGCTCTCTTAATGGAGCATACACTTAAAGATAGTAACTTGGGTGCTGGCACCACCACTGGCAGCACAGCGTTTATCTGTCATCCCAGGTAAAAGCAGATTTGGAAGTACATTTTGGTGACTCTGATAGCTGGTCGTTCCTCATCTAGAAATGCAGAGTGAGGATGGGTTGTGCAGGAGGTGTCTGCGGTCACGCTGGACCGCACAGCAGGCACACACCGAAGGAGATGTCTCTTGGCAGGCGGCAGGGAAGGGTTTCCCCACGCACAGGTGAGTGGAGCACCATAGGTGTGCCTTTGGATTTGGTCTCAGCAAACTTTCCACTGGCTCACTCAAACTGAAGCTGGAGCAGCATAAGAACAGTGTTGTCACCAAACATGGAAAGACATACCTGAATGTCACCTTGTCCCTTCTGAGCTTCTCCTGCATAGCTCCTCAATTCCTCAGTTCCTAAATTGTTTCAATGGCTCACAAAACTCCTAAAATTGTCAGGAGTCAAGAACTCCAAATTTGTACAACAGAAATGCAGGAAAGAATATCACATAAACATTTGTCAGTCTAAATTGGTGACTGAGTTCAGGTGATGCCCAATTTGTTTGCAACACTGTATCTCAAACTGGATTAAAAACAGCTTGAAAAGTCTTCTGAACAGAAGTGGACAGTGGGTCTCTATGGTAGTGTGAAAGGAAAAATGTCACCTTATTT
The DNA here is from genome assembly GCA_013400675.1 of Oxylabes madagascariensis. Taxonomy (NCBI): domain Eukaryota; kingdom Metazoa; phylum Chordata; class Aves; order Passeriformes; family Timaliidae; genus Oxylabes; species Oxylabes madagascariensis. The sequence continues at coordinate 71,358 of VYZR01051752.1, read as the reverse complement.
TACACCTTGCATCTTCTTCAACACAGATGAAACATCACTGACACTGTTGCGCTTTACTTATTTTAAGTGCAAATGTACATCAGGAAGATGAAATACTTTGGTTGAAATACTTCAACCAAAAGAATCTGGGTGTACATGGCATCTAGCACCAACCAAATATTTCTTTTGGGAAGATATGCCCAGCTTTATATGACATCTTCCTTAGTGGGAAACAGTGTGTTTTGGATTGATTAATTTCATGGAACAGAAAGGAGATCTCATCATCAAAATAAACTTCTAATGAATTATGTCAACAATTTGTAATTTGTCTGAGAATATGGAATTCCCTGGGAGAAGTTACAAGATTACAGTGAACTTGAACTATCAGGAAAATAATGCTTTTCACTGGCAAATAACAACTTGTGATAATAACATGCTTTTCATGTTTGCCACTTTGCTGTATGAAAAAGGTTGTTGTTTGGGGTTTTTTCCTGCCTTCTGTATGAAGTGAAGTTTTTGATGCATTCAGTGTATGAAAAGGTGTTTGGGGTTTCTTTGCTGCTTTGCTGCATGAGAATTTTTTTTTTTTACCTCTAAATGGCACTATTTCCTTTAGAATAACTGTGACACTACTGTTCTTCAATTTGTGTACACTAGAATTTAGGTACTGCTTGTATTTGCAGACAAAGGCTGCGTAGTATTCAGTTTCTTATGCTGCCGTAACATTCAGTCTTTAGGGTACATTTCAGTCTGGCTCTCTAATTCCTCTAACACTGAAAATGAAATCTTGTGCAACTTTTTGCCTGTATGTGTTGTTAGTATGTGACTTTGTACCTTTGGAGGATTTATCTTACAACTTTCTACTTGTTACAATGGCTATTGAAGTATGTTGTTATCTTTTTTTGACAATAAAGTTGTCGAATTAGTAGTAGTCGAATTAGTGCATTGCTGACTCCTAATATTCACATAAACAGGACAGAACTGATAAAAAAATGTGGGCTATTTTCAGCTTCTGTTGCTCATTACCAGACCTTTGAATATTATGAGTCAATCAGAAAAGGCTGTAAGAATGTGTATGGTTAAATTTTTTTATGTATATATATATATATATATGGTGTTTTGTGCTTAAACATTGACACTTCACATGTTCAGTTTTTGCTCTGTGGCCATAACAAGTGGGAACCATCTTCCTTTAATGGCAAAGGGAAAGCTATAATGGCTGGTATGATCATGTCAGTCCAGTATCTAGAGATTTAAGACCAGCATCATAAGAGCAGATGAAATCACAAGAGCTGACAACTGAGCACTGCTTCAACATTAGAAGAGGAACAATATCAAGGATATGGAAGGAGCTGCAGATAGTTGTCGTATTCTTACATATTTATTGCTTGGCTAGATAGCAGATTCCTCAGTGGCATTATGAGGACTTCTGAGGACAATGGCATTATGAGGTCACCTGTTTACTGCCCCCGGCGTTCTTTCTGTATTTCATGGTAGTACTTCCTTCCACTTCTTTCCATTATAAACACTAAATAATGCTTTGCTATATGGCTTGCTGAAGATATATTAATGCTTCTGATCTAAGAGGTGTCTTCTACATTTGTGCGTAGAGACCTGTCATGCGCAGAGATACTGACAGTAGGCAATTAGCCCTAATGATACTTCTTTATTGGGAGAACATCTGTTACTTCTGTGGTGACAACAGCAGGAGATATTTTTGTCGAGTGCTTATACCATGATTCAAACTGTTTTATAGACTAGTAACTTAGATACTTTTAGTATCTAAAAGGAAAATTGCATGCTACCATAGGCTTTTCATCCATAAATCTTAATTTAATCTGTCATTTCTCTGCTTTAATATGACAGGCATGTTATTGAAATGACAGCCATGAGATCCGATTCTTTCCACGTCTTGCAGAAAATAAGCTGTGAATTTTGGTCCAATGAATTTTTAGTCTTTTTGTAGTCAGATGGGACTACACACCCTTTTCCATCTTACTTTTTTCCTGCTTCTGCGGTTCCAGAAAATAAACACAGCAGTCTGATCCAGCAGCCCTAGATAAACCTAGATTTTTTTAAAAATCTGTGCTGAAATTAGTTCAGAATTTCTTTTTAGTCTATTTCCTTTGTTGCAGTTATTACTGAAAGAATGCCACTCAGATAAGCAGCGGTTAAGGTAATTTCATTAGGGACAAAACTTAGCTGTCAGAAGAAATTATCTGATGTTTTTAGGCATCTTCTCTTCTGTCTAGATCCTTGTTAAATACAAAACCTGTTTGTATTAAAAGCAAATGACTTCTTGCCTTAAAAAACAAACACCGACATTTCCTAACTATAATGCACATAGTATTTTATTCGGAAAAATATTTCTTAGATTGAGTTTTCTAACAACAGTGGTCGGAAGAGAACTTGCACCAGTGTTCTTCAATTATTGAGAATATGTTTTAGTCCAGTGTTATAGATTTTTGGCTAAATCTATTTTATGCTGAAATCTTTAGCATTTCGGCTTGATTTCTTTCAGTGGGCCCACAAGGATTCTGCTTTTAAGTTGTCTTGTCCTTCCCTTGGAAAGGGAGATAAATATGTATCCACGAGGTACCTCAGTGTGAGGTACAGAATGAGTCAGACAAACGATTAACTACACAGGAAGTTGAGGGCGACTAGTTTCTTCTCTCAGCCACTAACCTAGAAGCTTGAAGTGAGCCAAGGAATAAGCATTTGGCATCCCTGTTTCCTTCCACAGGTCCATTTTTATCTGAAGATTCCATTATTTATGTCTTTAGTCTATTATTTGTTCTTCTATTCCATTATTTATTAGAACTGAGAGAACAGAGCACGTCTGAAATTTATGCCGATACCATTGTCATACTGGAGCACTTCAAACTGGTGCATGTATTCTTTGTGTATTGCAATGTTTGGTGACAAGAGGAAAAGAAATACTGTCAGGGAATATACAAACAGTAGGTGTAATGCATTCATGTTTATCTATAGGACACTTTATTAAATTTTCATTGTTGATATAGGAACCAGTAGTACTATCTCTAGTTTTAGTTCACATTCATCAGAGAAATGGACAGAAAAAAACTAATGTAGATGTTCAAGTGATGAAAAATGGTAAAACTGGGAAACTGGAAAAATTAAGTTTATGCTTGCATTGTCACTGATGATGATTTAAACAGGTGTATTGTTTTTCCCAAGGTCATTTCCTGTAGAAAGGAAAAATACAACATGCTGTTTAGTGGCCTGTAAATACTTACTTCGCTGTTCTACAGAACAAGCAATTCATGGGGCTTAGAGAAGCATGTCTTTAACAATACAGCATTCTTTTCTAGAGGAGTCACTGAAAGCAAATTTGGATACAACAGCCCATTTCAAAATCTGTGGCAGTGAATTGTCAATACAAAGATTGAGGTTTATTGCTTTCAGGAGTGGAAAAGAAAGAAAATGTTTGATGTTCTCATTTAGTATTGAACATCTATGTAAAGTAAGTAGTACTCACATGGTCAATAGACTTTAGAAAAACATTTCTCACAGAAACAGAGGATCGCCAGAAGCTCGCTGTTTTAATTGGCACACATTTAATGTGTCTGCTATAACTCTAAGGCATATGCACAACAGTGGTGGTAACTGCTCTCAGTTAAACACTTTTGCTTGAGATTATTAAGATCTCATGTACCTCCAGAATATTCAATGTCACCCCCTCCTCAAAAAAGAGTCAAAAGGTGATGATGGATACAATTTCTGAATGTTTTTTCAAATATTTGAGAACAAAATTTTGTTCTTGCTTGCTAAGTTTTTACTCCTAAGACAAACTCTGTGGAGTCATGGGTCAGAATTTCCTTTGTATTACACTGGCTAGAGTTGGACATTTCTGCTTGGGACTTGCAAGAACTGTGTCTTGGTTGGGACTAATTTCTTTAGGAAAATGAGCTGGATCTAAAATTTCTTTGTCTTGGAGAAACTAAGAATCACCTCCTGAGTGCCTTGATCACTGGGCTGTGTAGTGATGGTCCTGCTACTTGCTGTCTGGCCCAGAAGAACCAGGTTCTTTTTTGCAGAATATCACTATTTCAAGGCATGGCGTGCTCTGATTCAAGAGGAGTCTATGTTCATGTGGTTGTGATAGTGTGCTGAGTTGTAGATCTAATTTTTTAACTTTTTCAGGTGAAAAGAGGGTACTGAACTCAATTGCCCCATTTCCTGTGGGAGCACTCTATCTACTGCACCGTTGTCTGTGCTTTCAGAAGTAATTATGGCAGTGTTTTGGGAGATCTGTGTTGATAGCAGTGTTGTGCTATTTCTCCGTTACCTATGCTCAGAACTCACAAAGGGGCCTAATACAGCCTATGCAAACTCAGGTTGTGGAATTCAGGGAAGCCTGCTATGAGTACAGCAGCTAAAGCTGCTGCTGGATTCCAGCATTACCAGAAACAAAACATCAGGCAGACACTAAAAACTTTAATGTGAAAAGGTAGACAAGTGTGGACTGCGGGAAGTCAAGCAGATATTGTCTAAATGGTCACAGGGACTGAAGTTCCTAATATTCACCTAAATCCTCTAACTTCATCTGTGGCTGAATGTTTTAGATGTCGCTTGTGGACAAGGGCAGTAATTAAGCTGAGATATCCTGAAGTCTTGGTTTGAAACATTTACAATTTCTGAATAAGCTGCTGTTTAAGAAAAAACAATTCTGACAAGCAATTAACTCTCTCCAATATTATTTATATTTCTCATGTTGTGGGAAATGAGGATCAGATTACAGACCTTGTCATCTCACTCTGACTGTTTCAACAGACACTCTTTATTCTCATCCTGAGCTGGCTGTTTCAGGTTTTCAGATAAATCCAACATCTTTAAGTTTACCATCCTGCTTGCTAGATAAATCTAGTAATAAGACTGTGTTGAGACTGAATCACTAGAATAGGAGGAAGTGAGGTACTACTAGCAGCTCACACCATACCAGTAGCATATGCATTTTCAGTGTTAATGTCTTTACTTTGAACAGTGGAAGTAGGAAAGGAAGTCAAACGGGACAGACGCAGCACTGGATGAGTCTCGAAGTGGTCAGATGAGGTGATGCTTAGCAGTGTTAGAAAAGATACATACAACTTCACAAATGCAGTTTTTTAGCTTCTGCTGTCTGTCGCAGGTCTGCACTGTCTAGTAACCAGGGGTTTCAGGAATAGTTGATAATTCTATTATCAGCAAGGAAAATTTCCTTCCAAATAGTCTTAGTGCCATGCTGAAACAAGAGACATTGCAGAATGATGGAAAACTATTCTGCA
>VYZR01051752.1:35773-56405 GCA_013400675.1 Oxylabes madagascariensis | reverse complement strand
TATGTGGCAAGTACATTCCTAATCTTGGGATGTAATTGCAGTTACAACTTTTTCTGTCTTAATGGATAAATTCTTCTCTAATTTGAAGCAGTTTTTCTATGTAGCAATAAAGTTGGCATTTTTGAGCGAGAGTAACAACAATTAACTGGGATCAGGACTTTTTTTTTTGTTTGACTATGAAAGTAGGTGCATTTCATGAATGTCATAGTAAATGTTATTGATTCATCATGTGAATGGTAGTGAAGGATTCCCTGATACTGCTTTGCTAATTGCTGAAACACAAGGGTGCCATATTGAAATGAATCCATTTCTCTGGAACTGCTTATCATTCCTTCCTTTCTTCTTAATCCTACCAGAGCACAAAGCAAAACTTATCAATAAGGCCATAGAGAAAACGTAATGTAAATCACTGATTTATCAGTATTTTTTTCTCTCCCCTAGAGTATAAGGACTTTATAGGCCATTTGAACGGTGCAGGCATTTTGCAGGGTCTATTTTCTAAATGATTTTTCTTATGTAGATTTCTCTCTTTTTCTCCCCCTGCACCCCAAACTCAGAATAAATGTATATAAATGCACACTTTAATCCTATTAGTGATTCTTTTATTTACTTCCTTTGGCAACTTGGCAAATTATCACTGTGCCAAGGAACAGCAAGAAAGCATAGTGTGATACACTACAAATATTTTCATCATCATATTTGAGATACCTGAAATTTCAGATGAAACAGTGTAAAACCCTTTTGCCTTTTCTTATCGTTGAAATGAACTCTTTCGAGATGCATATAATATGCATATGTAATATGCAGATGTGTGTGTATGGCATGTGATATTTTTCTCTACTACAGTGTTAAGCAGGGGCAGCACTACAGTGGCTCAGGACAGCCTTAGGTCTGGATTTCTAATCTTTCAGACATTTGGGGTTTGGTATTATACAGAGAGGCACTTCTAGGACTTTGCAAGTATGTGTTCTATTCTGGTAAGTGCAAATCATTCCAACAGCAGTATGACTGCGTGTATATTTGGTCAGCGTGACTACTTGGAATTCTATTGTGGCATATTTTGTGTGTAAAGAGAAAATGACAAAAGGTGTTAAAATACCGAATTCAAAATACCAGATTTCTTAAAAAAAAAATCCCCACAACAACAAAAAAAATCCCATCCCAAAATGAGATACTTTGCCTAAAAACAAAACAAAACCATCTGGAGATAGTATGTTACTAATCAATAACCTTGCAGTCTTTGATTCCATTTTAAAGTGTTTTGCTTATCTGTATTCAATGTGGTCATGTGGTCATGGGGGCATTGTCTTAATTCTGTATGTAGATTTAAAAAAAATATATATATATATTTTAAGTATCCAGAAGAATTTGATCTCATAATAACTGTGTGTTCCCATGGCTCTGTAAGGCAGGGAGGACTAGAAAGCAGGGGTTTTGTAGCACTGTCTGCTACTCACTTCCTCTCTTGTCCTGGCCTTTGCAAATTAACTCCTTATACTCATCTTTAGTCTCTTTGATCTCTTGTTTTCCACTAAGCTTGCTTCATGAAGAGAACCCTAAGGTAACACAGAACATGGTCTGATGTTCCCAGAAGTTCTTACATATTCTGATGTGGAGGCAATGAGATATAACTGGGAGATGAGATCCAAGTTTTGGAACAGTGAAACTGGAATATTCTGTTGGAGTAAAAATGATTTTTTCTGGGGACAAGTAAAACTTAAAGACCACATAAGATTGGTGGTAGTAGATCAAATTATTTCTCTCTCACTTAGCATCTGAATCCATATGTGAACATTAGCACATCTCTGAAGAAGAATAAACTAGGGCTGGCATGCTGAGACACTTGAACGCTATGTGGTAGCAGATGCCAGTGATTTGCAGTGAGTCCTGATAGGCGTTCGTTCGTCCTCCCATGAATTGATGTAATCACTTTTGAACCCAAGTAAAATGGAGGTTTGAGCCTTTTAAGCATATCTTATAAGGAAATCAACTTCTAAATGAAGTGTGAGGCTGATATTCCATCATCATCAATGCACACTAGCAGATCATCCATCAGTACAAGTTTCATCTGGTTCAGATGTGGGGAGGTGAATGCATTACTGTTCATTTAGTAAGCATGCATATTTTGGATTTTATGCTGATTTTATGCAGTACAGTAAAAGATAAATGATATGTCATACGACATAGAGACTGCCAGTTCAAACCCAACCAGACAAATTCTGTGAACACATTTGGACTGGCATTCATGGAGCTGTTAAGTTTTTGGTCTGATGCTAGTATCCCTAGTGCTGGATTTGCTTTACATGTGGACCACAGCTTCAATAAAAGACATTAATAAGAGAAACAATAAATATTGTGACCAGATGGTATTCAGTCAAGACTTTAACACAAGTAAGACGTTGCTGAGTTACTAACTGGAGGGGAATGAAATTTGGCACATATGACATCAATTATTTTAGAAGTCCTTGAAGCAAAAGGAAGTTCTTTGGCAGAAATTCCAGCAAATAATAGATTGGTGGGTAAATAGGAATGAATGATACAATAAAGAAGAGATTAAGTAGTTTATTTCCATTTTACAAGGGGAAGCAATGCCTCACAAATCTATTAGAAAGTTCTTTGAAGGAAACAGTGAAAATGCTGGTTAATACAACATACTTGGCTTTTCAATATGCTGTTAACAAGAGTCTTCACTGTGAATATTACACTCTTCTCACAGAGTATGCATTTGTTAAAAGGAAAATTTGTTAAAGAAAAAATAAGATTGAATGGCTAGGCTCCAGAGTGAAGAAGGCTGCTGATGGAGTCTTACAGACATACAGTGTTTTCTGATCAGGGAAAACAAAATAGTCAAGTAACAACATGTCTGCGAATACAGATTTAGCTGCCTAAAATGAATATCTGGGAATCACATAAAGGTTTCATAGTGGAGAAAGTAACTGATAAAATGTTTAAATGAGTGTGCCAGCAAAAAAATGCTGAGAGTGGGAAACCATGCAAACTCTATCAAGTACCATGCTGGACTTTCAGCTAGTGTTGCCACCAAAATAAGGACCTGATGGCTTGCTGCAGTCAGGATTCTGTCTCCGTGAGAGCTCTCATCATCAAGTCTGCAAAGAACAAAATGGAACATCTTGCTACATCAGTGTATAACTTCAAAAAGATAACAGTAGAATTGGAAAAGGCAAAGAGCAGGCAACTAGACCAATAGACACATGGAAAGACTTAGATGTTGGGAGGCACTAAATAGAAGGAAGACACTGTTTTCCGTCAGGAAGACACTGTTTTCCGTCTGGAAAACAGCTGACTTCTGAGTAAGTTGTTATGGTGGATATTCAGACCATTTTGAGTGTCTAGGTGAAATAGAACAGTTACTCAGTGTTTTTCATTATATGAGGAGTTGACTTTTTCTTTTTTTTTTTTTGCCTATAAGGCAGTAAGCTAAAAAAAAAAGGAGACCTCATGGCACTTACTGCCACAGGATGTTGGGAAAATCAGAAAGTATGGAAATGCTTGGAGAACCTTGTGAGGTTTGATCTGTTGGGGCTCGTAGAAACAAGAGTCCACTGGCAACTTCTGACTTGTGAAGGTTCAAGATTTTATGTTGCCAGAAGTTGTTGTCATAGTCCTAGGTGGTTGTTCCTTATATTTGCCCAATATTATTAGAATTTTCCTTGAATATATAATGCTGGCCCCTACCAAAGGTCAGCTTCTGAGTTAAATGTGTCCTGTGTTACCTCTCTGTTGCAAAACAACCAAAGGAATATGTTTTTCCTGTTGAGGGATTTGAGTTTGAGTGATTTCATATTTAGATGTTTTCTGGAGGCATGGGCCATGGTCCTCGGTCATGAGAGTGTCTCACTGTAGAGTTTTCTGATAGCAAAAACATCAGGATGGGAGTCTTAAGTGAATTAATAGGTTCAGTAGTGTTATTCATAGAATTTAGAAGTATAGTAGAATTTAGAAGTGTTCATCTGTCAATCAATGCTTAACAGAAAGTAAGACCACATAATAAATAGTAACTATTGTAAAGTATAAAGCATGGTTTCCCAAGGAAATATTAACACAATTTTATTGGTGCTTTTTTCTCTTTGAAATAAAATCAGACTGCTCTTAGGCAGTAAAGTGAGAGACTTGATTCAAATGAAGCAGACTCACTGTTTTGTAGTACTGATGATTTGGGGAGATAGGAAGGAGAAAGAGCGAGTGAGGGCTGACGTTCTTCCTAGAAAAACATCCTGTAGATGACAGGAATATACACTGGGACAGGAAGTATTAGTATCTGATTTTGTTTCTTCCACTCACTGGCGTATTTGCATCTGTATATTTAATATCCCCCCCCGCTTTTTTTTTTTTTGTGCCAACTCTAGCAGACAGTCTAGTAACGCCTTGCCATTTTGCAAAAACAGTTTCAGCGGAGAACTATATCGGTGGCCAAATCCTAACGTGAAAAGCGGCATGGCCAAGCTTGATCTTCAGCCATGCCCGTCCCTGCGTAGCATCTGCGTGGCATCCCCGTGGTCCCGCAGGCTGTGGGGGCCGTGGGGGGCCGTGAGGGCCTATTTACATTCCTATTTACATTCCTATTTACATTCCTATTTACATTCCTATTTACATTCCTATTTACTCGCCGTGGGGCCCGGCGGCACTGCTGCCCCCGCGCCGCCGCCAGAGGGCGCAGCGAACGCGGATCCTGCGCCCCGCGCGGCCGGAGAGGGGCGGGAGCGGTGCCTGGAACGGGGCAGGAGCGGTGCCTGGAACGGGGCAGGAGCGGTGCCTGGAACGGGGCAGGAGCGGTGCCTGGAACGGGGCAGGAGCGGTGCCTGGAATGGGGCAGGAGCGGAGCCCGACAGGGGCAGGAACGGGCCCTGGAACGGGGCTGGAACGGGGCCTGGAACGGGGCAGAAGCGGAGCCCGAGAGGGGCGGGAGCGCGGCAGAAGTGGGGCCTGGAGCGGGGCCGGACAGGGGCAGGAGCGGGGCCGGACAGAGGCAGGAGCGGGGCCGCGGGCGCTCCCGGGGAGCGAAACACGGTCACTTAATCAAGTGTGGAGGAGGGTGAACGCTCACCCGAGCCCTAAACGATTGCTTTAATGAATGAAGTGGAAAAGTGTTCTGGTAAAAGCGAGTCACTGTATGAGAGTTTCAAAAAGCTTGTTTGCTTGCTTGCATCTTTTACTCTGCCTAAGCGCAGAGGAACCTTGGGTCTTTTCACCTTTCTAGCGCATCTTTGAAATTGAGCGGCTTAGTTTCTTTGCAATCCTCCACTCAGCCTAGATGTTACCCTAATTCTATTATCACTTAACTGTGTTCGATTTATACATGAAATAAATCTCTTTGTCGCTACCCAGCATTTCTTATTGTGTATTTGGGGTTCTGCCACTACTAGAATTCCAGTACACAGAATTTTGTATTCTGCCACTACTACTACAGAGAGGGTCCAACTCACCTTTCTGTTTGGTAAAAGGAGCAATATAAAAACCACTGTGGGGGATAGCTGGACGCAATGTGTCACAAGTGGTGCAGAAACAAGAAATTCCATGTCTCTCTACCTCTGCTTTGTGCTGCTCGTACTAAAGACTTTTTTTTTTGCTCAAGCTAAGGTATCCGGTAAGTGTATCCCAAGTCAGTCCATGAACTTGAGTCTCCTTAAACCCCAGTGTTTCCTGCAGTGATCTAATAAATAATTTTGTCTTTTAGCTCAATTTGTGTTTAATTACTCATACAAGTTGGAGTAGGCTCAGTTGTGTAAGGAGTAATAGCAGCACTAGACCCATGGTAGATTTTTAGGGTATCGTCCTCAAAAATAAAAAAGAATTCAAGATGTTGTTAAAAAATTATTTTCTCTTGAAGGGAAAATGATTTTTGTTTTTCAGATTGGCATAGAAGAACATAAGCAGTGTCCTAAATATCAGGCCAGGAATTTAGCCACTCAGAAATGCAAGCATAAATAGACTAATAGGGTAACTATTAATTTTGTTGATGCTTGAGTCTATGCTTGAGAGTGTTATCTCTTCCAGCGTACAGTCTTGTTTCTTCACTTGCACCTAAATTTTCTCTCAAAGATAGTGAAAAAAGCTGCCTTAAAATTTTGGCAATACAGTTCTCACTTAAAGTTACATTTTTCGTTAGTCAAAATAATCACTGGAGCCATTCCGCTTTTCTTCCCTAGAAGAAATTTAAGATTGTATTTGCATTTCACAGGGGAAAATTAGTAAGCTAGAAGAGAAACAGGTGGGTTTTCACTAAATTCATTATCAAGAACCTGGTTTTCATCAGTTTTACCATTGTTGTTTCTTATGAGTACATGGGCATAGCTTGTAAAGGAAACCATGAAGTTTCTGACATGTAAAATGTATTAGCTGAAATCCAAAAGATTCTTAAAAGCCATTACTCACTATATAGAGTAATTTTGCTTTTGTGTTTATAAGGGAAAAAAAGCTTACTAGTTTTTATCACCTGCTGTGTTACTGCTGTCAGGTAATTTCAAATTTGCCAAAAACTTCAGATACTTGTGTGAAAATTGTTGTTAACATTTTAATACATTTACCTCTAGATAAGCTTGTGATTTCAGTTCTCTTTAATGAATTCATAGCTCATTATTGCAGTCCTTCGGTTTGTAGTTCATCTCTTCAAATTCAATCTGATGAAACAATGGTCTGTGTAAGATACCTAATAGACTTCAAATATTTGTTAGGATTAATACTGCAGTAAGTACTGTGAATAACTAACACACCCTTCTTGAAGTTCCATGTATCTTTACTCTTTGGCCTTTCAGTGGTGTGGTTTCTTTTAGAGTGAGAGATTGCCACTTCTACTCAACTTTGGAACTAAAGTCAGCTTTGTTCTAGTTTAAATGATGTGTGCTTCTGGAGTTGTGGATGTGCGTCCCTTTAAAACTTGAAAGAATGGAAGACTTTCAGCTTTATGCCTGTTATGCATTCATCGTGGGTTTTTACACTTTGTTGCTTGCGTTTTCAACAGATGTTTGTTGTCAGATTGAACCATGAATTGACCAAGAGGCTAAGCAAGACATCAAATACTTAGTGAAACTTTCAAGAATGGGAACAAATGTTTGAGAGTTGCAGGCACTGACTTTTGTTTCCGACCCATCAGCTTGTTGGAAACTATTTAAAAAAATATTTGTGTGGCTATTTCAACAAAAAGATGTTAATACATCTTTTTCTGTTCTATATTGTGATTGATCATTTTGTTTCCAAAGGTACACCTTACATCCGGTAGCAGTATGTATGATTGATTAAAGTTTATCTGTTTTGTGCTTCTGCATGGTCTGTTACAGATTATAACACATAAGAGTGCAGCCAGATGTGGGTACAGAGTCATCATTAATATAAAATGGTCAGTTCTAAACCCTTGTTGAAATACTGGAAGGTCAGAGCATTGATACAACTAAGTGCTTTGCAGTCACTGTCATCTTTCACAATCGTGAAATTCAAGAACAACATAATGAGTACCATGCTTTAAAATCATTGCGGGGGTGGGAATTTGAGAAAGTGATAAACGGCCAAATACAGCTGAAGATTAATTTACCTGTTAATTCATACAAAAAAAAATCTGTATTTCTCACCTTTATTATGACTGCTAATTTAAAAAACTATACTCTCCAGTGAAATAAAATAGTAGGACTTCATACCAGAAATTAGGAAAATCTTTTTCACTGCATGGGTAGTGCAGAACCCATTGCCTACAGTGACTGTGGGATCCTTTTCCTTGGGTGTTTCCAAGACTCAGGCAAAGTCATGGATCAGAGTCTGCTGGCAGCAATCTCACTTGGAGCAGCAAGTTGGGTGGAGACCTCCAAAGGACTCTTTCTACCAATAGTTCTGTGATTCTAGGGTATAAAAAAATTGGGAGTAGAACATGACCATTTTGTGTGGTTGAAAAAAGTTTAACATTTCAACCAGTTTAATGGTATTTAAGATAATTTAATCCTAATTTTCACGGGGAAACTTGTAGTTTCTCTCTAACGGACATAGGCAATTAAACAATGAGCTATAAGAGAGAGCATTGAAGGAAGCTATTGATATTTATTAGTAGATTTATTTAAAGGAATTAAATGGACTTTCCATTCTGTGAAAAGCAATTGAAGTACAAGGATTTAAAAATCCCAGTTTGCACAAGCAACTTGCAGGCATCATGATCCTAAGATTTCAATACAACCTGAAGTGGCATACAGCTATAAGAAACTTAATCATGTTAAGCTCTTAAATATTTTCTTTTTATGCACTAAAATTAGGGTTATTTTTGACCTCTAATTGCTCAGGCTGAGAAAGTTTGTCAGAATTCTTCCTTGTTCACACAACAAAAACTGGAATAGTGTAACTGGAACATTAAAGAATAACTGCATTAATGTAACCATCTAGGCTTGTCTGTGAACAGAAGCATTCAGACTCTGGTGGTAGAAAAAGAATTAAGCCTTCACTGAATGTTTTAAAAATGCAATGCTTAAAAGAAAATTCCAGTGCCATAAACAGTAGAGTCAGTAGCAGTCAGATAAAGAAATGGCCAAGGAAGTTGTCCTTCTTGTGTCTCGTGTCCTGCAACACTTATTTTGCCAAATGGGCCATCAATTTCAGAAGATCTAAGCTGTAGTATTTCTGGCTAACACAAACAATCTTTTAGAGACAGTAACCATGCTCTAACTAAACAAGTACATACATACCTCTGTAAAATATGGTTGTGGGAATTTCCCATAGGGAAAACAATTAATTTGTTAGACTGAGCAGCCTTAGTTAACTGGGGCTTTGAAGATCAACATCCAGATCTTAAACCTCCCCTGCGAATTTCCGCATGGGAAATTTCAGGTTGCAAAGCATATTTTGTGTGTACTTGCAGTGTTTTGATTTTCAAGTGAGGTGCTGTATTCCGCTCTTAGGTTCTAGACAGATTTTGCAGGGAAGGGTTTGCTGTGTTAGTTTTATCTGAAACTGAGGTGGGTAGAGTTATCATTGTAAGATGTACTTGGAAAAAAGGAGCCTAATTTCTCATTAAGTAGATCAGAAGAGTGGCTATCCTAGAAAGGTAATTAACCAGAGAGAACTGGACAGCTCAGGCACAGCCTATTTCTATGCTAACCTATTCATAACCTAAACTATTTTAAGTGCTTTACAAAGCACTGTGTACTGTGCACTATTGTTTTGAACATAACAGTATTGGTACATAATTAAATGTTATTAATCAAGCTAGCATTTGTTTTCACTTACTGAAAACATGTTTGTTAGAAAACCCCACAAAAAACCCAACCAAAAACATCTGGATGCCTGCCTGGTTCCAGTGGAGACTACCATTTTTTATCCCCTTTTTTAAAAAAGGGCCTATCAAAGAGGGATAAAGTCATGCACATATTTCAGAAGAATAGCAAAATACTGTCCAACTTAATGTAACATGGAAAGTAGCCTCTAATGATAGATCTAACTGTAAAATTACTTTCAATATGTGCCTTTTGTTTAATGGTAGACTGTTTTAAATGTGTCTCCAATTTCACTAAAGAATTCTGTAATTAGGAAATGACTAATCAAAATACCAGATCTGGAGCACAGGCCTGCTTTCAGGGGGGTAAATGTTCAGCCTCAGTTTTGGCTTTTGAGCTTACCTGCTCTCAGCTGTGCCTGCCCTAGGGATTAAAGAAATATGTGCTTCAGCCAAGAAGTGCAGCATCTGGAAGCAACTTGCTGAGAGGAGCGGAGCTCCAAAAAATGAGGTGACTTGACGAAGTGTCCAGCCTTTTGCAATATTCATTGGTCAAGAGAATAGCTGAGTTAGAATTTAAGACTTGCTCTGAGCAAGAAGTGTCTGGGGCAGACTGAGTGTGGTGTTCCATTCTAAAGCAGCTGGTACAGATTGCCTCAAAAAAAAAATTATGATAACACTTCACCACTGATCTAAAATATGAGTTGTGTTTCCCTCATGACTAATCCACTCTCTGTGACCTGGGAGATAATGAATTGTTTTTCTCTCTACTGCTGGTGGTCAGTACCCTCATCACCTCTCCGTTTGGTACCTGTGGAGTGCAAGGGGGAGTTAACAATCACTCATTCCTTCCAAATTGTGTAATTCATTAGCTGAATGAAATTAAATGCAGAGCAGTTGTTCTCAGTTAGTCCTGGTGCCTGACTTCTGTTTCAGATCCATGGATGAGATTTGCTGTTCAAAACTTTGTTTTCCTCTTCCCCAGATAAACTATTATGAGTCAGATGGGCTTCATTTAAAGGTTGGTGATCCTGAGGAGGTGTCCCCATTCCCTTTGTTCTGAACCATACAGTGCTGCGTGCTTTTTATGAAATTTGTTTGTTCAGTGACCTGACTCAGCTCTAACACTGGCTAAGTTAGCTCTTGGGTGGTTTGGCACAAAAGTTGTTTCAAAGGAAATGGCAAGCACGCGTGCTTGAAAGGAAGTAGTATTGCACCATTGCATCAGTTCAATTGTCTTGTGAAATGTTTTTCTAACTGTGTCAGTTGACTTAAGAAAAGTCATGACCTTCTGTTAGAAACATACTTGGGAAGTAAGTACCTTGCTTATATCTTTAGGCTACCGTCACTGTTACTGAGCCCTCAGGAGACAGGAGTTTGTCAAATGTCTACCCACATGTAAATGTAACAAACTTGCTACTGCTTGTCTTCAGATTATGTCTTTATGCTGTATTAAAACTGTATAAATGCACTCCTCTTAAGCCTTTCATTAGGGATCAAGACATTACATGTTTCATGTGTAAATTGCTTCTGATAATTTCCCGAAGTCTGCAGGATCATTTATGCTCATTATCACCTAAAAGAAAAGCTATTAGTGCTTTTACTTAGGTGCTTCTTAATTCATGTTTCCATTTTGCAGCACACAGTAGAGGATCTTTGTTCTAGCCAATGAGAAATGCTTATTTTTCACAACTAGAATAGGGGCTTCTTTTTACATTGCTGTCCATGCCGTCGTCCCTTTTGGTAATGGTGGTATTGGTGTTTGCACACACTTTTGCTTTTGTATTGTCTACAGACACAGTATTTACCAAACGTTTATTGGCTGTGGTAGCTCTCTTGAAAGAGAAATACTGATCAGCCCCTTAAGGACTTTTGATCTTGTCAAGAGAGGCTATTAAAAATAGGGATCTTGCTATTGACAGTTGTTTGTAATATTGGGCTTTTACACCGGAGTATGGAGTTAATTTGCTTTTCCTTCACTTTGTCAGTGCTTAGTGGACGCTTTTAGGTATGAGTTCTCTATTTCCATGGTACAACTGAATTGTTTAATTGTTTGTCAGTTGCAAAGGGAATGAGAAGTGTCATGAAAGTGGTGATTCTGTCAGCAGTGGATGTGTTGTTCTATGTGGATGTTACAAATTTGGATAGTGATAAAGCAACTCTTCATAGTTTTGTTCACTTGTTTTTTGTTTGTTTGTTTGTTTGTTTTGTTTTTTGTGGGGGTTTTTTGGGTTTTTTTTTGTTGTTGTTTTTTGTTTTTTGTTTTTTGTTTTTTAAACAGAGAACAGATTTAAATGGGAGACAGCAACAAAGCAAACACTCTTTTTTCTCAGCAAAAAAAAAGACCAAAAAAATCAAGGTCTCTTGATTTCTTTTGGCAAATAACTGTGTGGTAGTAGTTGGCATCAGTTTAGAGAAAGATAGCTGTAGAATAATTTATTTGTCAGTAAGTTGCCATCTTTAAAAATTAGAGATTAATTTTAATCTTGAAACTACAGCTTTTTATGCTATTTTTTTAGAAGGTGACTATATAATAAAGGAATTATTTAGTTCCGTAAGAGGACCTGTGCTTTAGTTGTAGAACAATGAAACATGTTGCCTGATGTACACCAGTAAAGAAACCTTACGAAATAAATGCTTTTGAACCATGTGGTTTGTATTTTATAAGTTTCTTACTGACTGCGACTTCTTTTTTATTTGTGGTATCATTATTGAAATAACTCCTATGCAGTTATCATTCAGTACTTATTTAATAGAGTTGCAGAAGTGAATTGTGTCTATTCTAGAAGAAGTTTTGAGCTAATTAGAGGCAGTTGACATGTATTTTGTACATGATGTTCCTTTTTAAGCATCAGTTTGAGTGGAAGTTTAAAACACTGTTTTGATTTTGTGCAAATGTACCTGAATAAATACAGAAGGAATACGTGTAGTTGAAGAGAATCCTAGCAGGAACCACAGATGAGTAGACATTCAGCTCTTCTTCATTCATTGTGTTACTTCAATTTCTTTCACTCCACTTTCCTTGTCATGAAGTATTTGAAACCTTCTTCATTTACAGAAGTCTCTAGCAATTTTTTTTCCAGTGTTATGGTGACAGTGTATCTTGGTTCACATTAAATCTCAAAGAGCTACAGACGTCAAGAGAGTGACATATTTAAAAAGGGAAGGCAACTATTTAGAACAACACTTGAGCATATGCTAACTTCATTTCTATTCAGACAGCACTTCAGCACATGCTTAAAAGATGCTCTCAGTAGAAAAGCTGTCTAGCCTCAAGATTGAAATTCAAAATAAGCCAAAGTTATAGCTTTTAAAAAGTCATTTGGCATGTGCCTCCCCTGTTGATTTGAATAGGGTTTGCTAGTGCTCCAAAGTTCTGAAAAAAATTGTCCATGAAGTCTGTGGCTAACTTTTATCCCTACATGCAAGCATATAAAGAGATTTAAGCAATATCTTTTATCAGGATCTTGAAAACAGTGCTAAACTTAAGAATTCCCCTCATTACCCATGGTCTGACAGAGAAGTTCTGCAAATTTTCACAAACCTCTGACCTCTGATTCGGGGCATCCAACTAATGTTTACTAAAATAGTGCACTTTTAAGGAGATAGATGCCTTTTAGAACTGGATGTCTCATTTTAGATATACAATGAAAGATGTTAAATCTTGGTACGGCAGCCTCAAATATTCAGTTAGTGATTCAAAATATGTAGGAAAATAAAGTTAACAGTCTTTGTATTTGTAATGCTTTTGTTAACATCTGCAATTTTAACTGCTTATAAAACACGTTTAGATAGATTGAATTTTGGTAGGATGACAAGGTAGTCTGATTAAAACAAGTGTTTAATTTGTTATTTAGATAAAGGTACATTTGCAGTATTTATGTTCTAAGTCTTTCAGCATTCCATGAGGGAAAAAAATTGAAACTGAGGGTCAAATGACATAAAAGTGTAGTGGTTCTTTAGAACTAAGATATTAGTCCAAAAAAAGCACCCCCAGTCACTGTAAGTTTTAAAATAGGCTGAAATTATATGTATCTGAATAGCTTACACCCTTATAAGTATTTCTAAAATAATTTTCAAAAATATTCCCTAAGCCATAAGCCTTTAAGTGCAGAAAAGTTGGATGAAATCCAAGTAGCAGAAAATAACAAAGAATTACAAGCAAGGTGGGATGTGGGGAAGAGTAAATTGCACTCATGATTGAAAGATAATATGCACTCGTTATATGTCATAATTGTTAGATCACGTTTGAGATCTTGGGTAGAGGAGAGAGCATACAAATGGGGATATAAAAGCTCTGTCTGAAAATAAGAGCTGCATTAACAATACACGGCTGTAGAAATTATAGGATGACGCTGGCCTTGCAATACAGAAAGTAAAAAGAAGGTAAAGGTGGAATGTAGAAGGAAATATAATGACATGGGAGGTTACATCACATAAACAGTAATTTCCACTGTGTCCAGAATTAGAGAGACTCTGGGGAGGAGACAGCAGGTGTCTCCAATAGATGGGAAGAATCACTCAGACACTTGAGAGCTTGAAATTATCAAAGAAATGAAATGCTTTAATTGTCTCAGTATTTAGAATGGCAAATTCAGGACAGAGGTCTAAAAGGTAAGCATTTTTAGGAGTCCTGAAGGGGAAGTATTAACGGAAAGCAGAAAAACAAATAATAATAAAAAATCTTTAACCATCTGATTTAAAAACAAAGTCAAGTGAACTGGATCCAAACTGAAAGTATAAAGAAAATTGTGACTTACATTGACTGGTATATTTTGAGTAGTATGGCCAAACTCTCTGCGATGTTTCTTTGTTGACTTCTAACTGTGACTCACAATATGTCCTGACACCAACGGAGTGCTTTTCAGAGGAATTGAGAGTTTTAGACTGGGGGAAATAGTACAAATGATACAGAAATGTTGATCAGCCTTGCAAAAAAATTGAAGTCTAGATTTTTTTCAAGCTATTTCCTTCCACAACTTTATTTTGGTTTTCTCTCCTTGTAAAGTTTTCCTCTGATTTATACTCTTATATAGTCAATATAGCCTGACATTGAGACTCATGAGAACTTTATCTTGTAGTGGGAATTATCCAAATGATATAAATCTGTTACTACATTTTTGATTTGTCCCTGTCTTTTCCTTGCTTCTATCTAGTCTTCCGTCCAGAAAGATGACCTATAATTTCCCCTTCTCTCAGGCTTCCTCTCCCCACATCACTGAATTTTTTCCACATGACTCTGAGTCCGGTGTCTCTAAGTTATGCTTGGTTGGCATGGAGTTTATCTTCCCTGCCATGGCCACCCCCATGCAGTGAGAAGCACATAAAAATTATCCAAATATGACATGGCAAAGTGGGATCTAGGCTAGTTAAGTGAAGTATTTAAAGAGACAGTACAGCAGTGCATGAGTTGATAATAACTTTGTAAAATTGTTTCAGTTCTCAATTATCTGTTCGTGCTACTTGAATTTGGAAAGAAAGGACATTTTTTTATTAGACTATGGTGAATTGCACTTTATGGGCTGCCAGATATCCACCCAGTTTCTCTCTCACTCTGTCCCCTCCACAGGACAGTGGGAGGCAGGAAACAAGAGGAAAAATGTCTTAGATTGAGTGAAAGGCAGAGAGATCACTTACCAATTGCTATCAGGTGCAAAACAGACCCAGGAAAAAATGAATATATTGCCAATTAAAACCAGAACTGGATGGTGAGAAAAAAATATAAGAACTTTGCCTCATCCTGCCCTTCTTTCACAGGCTCAGCTTCACTCCTTCATTTCCAACTCCTCGTTCTCCTCCCTGCTGTGAGCGACACAAGAGGATAGGGAATGGGGTTGTGATCAGTCCATAAGAGTTCCACTCTGCTGCTTCTTCCTCCTCACAGTTTTCCCTGCTTCAGTGCTGGATCTCTGCATGGTCTGCAGTTGTTCCAGATCAAATCCTGTGTGTAGGTCCTCTGGATGGGTCGCAGTTCCTCAGGATAAGCCTTCTTCAGTGTTGGTCCTTCACACGCTGCAGTTCCTTCAGGACATGGCCACCTGCTCTGGCACGGAGCTCAACAAGCTGCAGAGTGGGTAACTGCTCCATCCCAGGCCCCGTCCATGGGCGGCAGAGGAAATTTCTGCTGTGGTGCCTGAAGCACCTTTCCCCCTTCCTTCTCTCACCTCAGTGTTACAGGATTATTTCTCACACTTCTGTGTTCCTCACTCCCTCCCATGTGCAGAATGTTGCTCTCCCAGCAGTGCTGCCCTCATGGCTGAGGGCTCATCTGTGCCCTGTGGGTGCCTGCTGGGTGCCGGATGCAACCCTCTGTGCCTGGCATGGGGCAGCTCTGGCCTCTCCTCCTGGAGTCCAGCCTGAGAACCCCCGTTGCCACGCAACAGGCAAGTTTTGCACTAAATCGTGTAAGAGGAAGCAAAATCTAGAGAAATAAAGTCAGAGAAATTATATCTAAATTTTATTTTAATTATAAATAAAATAAATTACAATCACAAAAGACAAAACAGGAGTTAATATAGTGAAATCTTTTGTCTGGAGAGTGATGCTTTTTAAGCATTGTTGTAACCATGAAGGCCACAAGATCCTTGTATATCATTACCATCTATTGGCAAAAGTTTCCTTTGACAGAAATGCTAGTGGTACTTTATTCTCTCTGTATCAAGTGCTGTAATTAAAAATACCCATTCCTTCAGACCTTATTTTTCTTGTAGTGTTAAAATTTTTGAGTATGACACCCCTAGTACTTTAATTTTATGAGTCTACTACCATAGATTCAGTTTCTTAAATTTCTTAAGATCTGTTATCCTGAACTTAAGTGTACTTTTCCAAGGGTCTAAAGAGTACTCAAGTAGTGCTCTTCCTACAAGTTGAAATGGTGGGGGTTTCCTTTTTGTTTTCTTCAGTAGTGCAATGGGATTGTGAGCTGTTCTGGAATGATTAGCTGATGTTTT
Organism: Oxylabes madagascariensis; assembly: GCA_013400675.1. Taxonomy (NCBI): domain Eukaryota; kingdom Metazoa; phylum Chordata; class Aves; order Passeriformes; family Timaliidae; genus Oxylabes; species Oxylabes madagascariensis. The sequence continues at coordinate 40,250 of VYZR01051752.1, read as the reverse complement.
CTGTATAATGTGTCCTGGAAGAGAACTGATAGGAGTGTGTAAAAAAATTCCAGGAAGAAACGGAGAATGTGTTTAGGTGGGAAGAATCACCCAGCATACACATTCAGCAGCCAAATTATCCATTGTGTCAGGAAAGGGAGGTTGCTGTGAGTTGTGGAAATTGAGTTTTCAAGTTAGCATTTGTGTGAAAAAATTGCAGACACTATGCTTTAGTTATGAAATGATTGATTTTAACTCACAATACTTATAAAAAAGAGAAAACAGGTTGTAGATTTCCCTGCTGTGTGGATTCCAAAGGATAGATCCTAAGAAAATTATGAAGAAAACATCTGAAATGCAGTATGGGATATTCAGTCCCAAGTGGACTGTACGTGAGAAAATTCAGAGCTGGATAGAGGCCAAGAAAATCTGTCCATCTTCTGTTTTAACTGAAATGAAAAATGTACCAAGACGTCATAGTAAATGTAAAGAAGTAACAGTAAATTAAAATTTTTCAAGACAGTAGTGAGTTTTGGAAAAAGGTTTTGCTGGAAAAATCATATGCTGGGTGGGAATGCTATAGTCCTCTTGTGGAGCAAAAGTCCACGACAAATCAGATACTCACTTATCAACAGGACAGAGGAGCTAGAAAAGGCATTGTATAGCTTCATATGTCTCACACAGGAAATTGTGAAATCAAGGAGAGTGACATTTTTTTAAGGTCAGGGGAACGTGGCAACTTGGAATTGGTAAAAAAATTGATGTGCTGTAGACCATTCCCCTATCAAGAAACCTGCAAAATGCTGCCATAGGCATGTCAGACTGGATGAGTTTGCTTTTGCTATTGATTCTTAGAAATTTTCAAGACATTTTAGGATTAAAGATAAGATTTCCTTCCTCTTTCATAGAACTTTTGCTATGGAAGAGTCAGATGAATATTGCCATTTTTTCTTGGATCTATGGAGGCTTTTCTAGCGAAATGATGGACTGCAACTGTGCAATTAGTGCTGAGGGCATGCTAAGCTGAGTTCCGTAAAGAAATGGGTGACGATTGCTGCTGCAAGTTATCACAGTTCAATTTTCTAAAAGCTACTTAAAGATGTTCTGTAAAAGTTCCTCTGATTAAAAAGGTCATTTTCTAATTGAAACTTGAGCAAATTTGACTTGGGATATGAAAATCAGGCTGCCTAGTTTTCTCTTCAGGCCCCATACTCTTTTACCATACTGTGTTATGCTTTGCATACCTTAGACGGAGGCATGTTTTGTGTATCTTCTATAAAAATCCGGTTAAAAACATAGCCTAGCTAAGATCTAGACAGGTTTACATTAGCTTTAACTGAGACATCATTTGACTGCATTACATTTTAGATGCCGGAAGGATCCCAGATGTGTTTTTACAGTGCAAATGAGGAAATGGATGCATTAAGAATGAAGAGTTACACCAATTTTATTAATTAATTTTTTTCAGGAAAGATGTTCTTTTATTTCTCATTAGACAGGAATTGACTCTGATGGCACAATTCAAGTATTCCTAACCCTTTCAAAGGGCTTTATGTTGCTGGGCAGTAAGGATACTTCGTGTATAATCACGGCTTCTACTTCGTGTATAATCACTGCTTCAGCTGCTGTGAACAGCTCTGGTCTTACCCTCTGGTTCCTGCCACTGCACTGCACCACCCCTTCTCCTGTCCTGGATAGTTTTTTTCTTTTGCCAAAAAGCTATTCAACCCAATTATTTGATCCAAATGAAATAGTGTTTTTTTCCCCTCTTTCTCTCCTTTCACCCTGTGCCCACCAAAAAAATTACATTGTGGTGGAAGAGAAGAAAGAAAAGGCAGGCAGGCTAATGTGCAGAGCTAGTTCATTGTGCGGCCTCAGAATTCCGGAAGCAGCAATCACTTCTGGGTGAGGAACTATGGCCTTATTATCATTACAGGCATGGCTCAGTTTTTTAAAACTAAAAACAGTGATTAAGCTTAGCTGAAGTTCTTGTCACTTTTCTTTGGGGCTGCCATAAACTTTTGGGAGAGAAGGTGGGTGGTTATTTCCAGTCAACTCAGCCTGCTAGTTCAGTGTATTTGTGCAGACACAGTCCACAGGAACAATCTGAAGAGGAGAGTGGGAAAGGGAAAATGTGCGGTTTAAATTAGTTTCAGCAGGACTGAATATCAAATTGTAGACTTGCACTGCAATTGATGCAGTAGAAGAAAGCACTTTTTTACCAGTTCAATCCATTTGGCAATTGCTGGTGATAAACAGGAAACTCTTTAATTCAGGTGAATGTCAGAAATGACCCATATAATTAGGGACCATGCTGTTCTGATCAACAGTGTTTTCACATGGTGTTATTCCCATTCACTGCTCTTCTTACCTTTCTGTAGATATTGCCAAAACTAGTGTATATTCCCCGTAATTGCAGCCTTACAGTACCTGAAGGGGGTCTGTGAGAATGATGGAGAGAGGCTATTTGCACTCCTCTCTGTGTGATCATTCATTGCAAAGACAGGTCCTGGGTTTAGTCTCTTTTTTGTTTTAAAAATTATTATATAATTGCAAAAAAATTCCTTCTTGTTATCCATGAATTTTGCATTCATTGCTCTGCTGTCCAGCCACTGAGTACCACAGAGAGCTCCAAGGAACTGTTCCCTTCTCTGTCAGGACTGTCTGAATTTTAAAATGTCTAAAGCAGTCCATGCATGTGATCTCAGCCAAAAATGTCAGTGCTTCTTGCNNNNCTGCAGAAATATCACCAACAGCCAGTGCCAAATGCTGCCATATAACTACACCATTGTAACTTCAGTTCTTTCCATTGTCAAAAGTATTGAAATGGAAAAGTTCCTGAAGTTCTTCAGTTACCTCAATCGCCTCAACTGCTATCAACACATCATGCTGTTTGGCTGTAGTCTCGCTCTTCCTGAATGCATCAGTGATGGTGATGACAGGTATTTGGGAATGAAAATCCATCAGTGACTAGAGCCAATTGTGGTAAAATACTCTCTGTCTAATCAGACAAGGGAAGATCCAAACTAAGCCTATGACCTCATTGCAAAATTCCTGTCTGTCAAAGCTGTTGACAACATTTCTGCCATGATAAGCCAACTGTAATAGAGTTCTTTTAGAAAAACGTTGCCACTGTATAAACTAAAACTGTGATTTTAGGGCAGTCAGGTTTATTTTCCTAAAGAAGCCTGTCCAGAGTTTTTCTACCTAATGTCTCCAATCTGGCTATGCCAAAACGGAATGTTTTGTAACAACAATAATGCCTTGGATATGTATAGTATTGTCATAAATTGTGGTGGCTGTTAGTTAAACTTCAAATTTGTTTAGTCATTTCCTTCAGCAAAGTCAATATTTAAAATATATTTTTTGGTATTAAATTAGCAGGATATGTTCAGGGTAACATAAACTATTCTGGAAGCTTAAGGAGCATATATTTTTTATGCATTTACATAATTTCACAGCATTAGTATAATATGCATGCACTTTTCAATTGAGTTTGATTTGAAAAAGAATCAGTGAGTTTNTTTTTTCCCCTCTTTCTCTCCTTTCACCCTGTGCCCACCAAAAAAATTACATTGTGGTGGAAGAGAAGAAAGAAAAGGCAGGCAGGCTAATGTGCAGAGCTAGTTCATTGTGCGGCCTCAGAATTCCGGAAGCAGCAATCACTTCTGGGTGAGGAACTATGGCCTTATTATCATTACAGGCATGGCTCAGTTTTTTAAAACTAAAAACAGTGATTAAGCTTAGCTGAAGTTCTTGTCACTTTTCTTTGGGGCTGCCATAAACTTTTGGGAGAGAAGGTGGGTGGTTATTTCCAGTCAACTCAGCCTGCTAGTTCAGTGTATTTGTGCAGACACAGTCCACAGGAACAATCTGAAGAGGAGAGTGGGAAAGGGAAAATGTGCGGTTTAAATTAGTTTCAGCAGGACTGAATATCAAATTGTAGACTTGCACTGCAATTGATGCAGTAGAAGAAAGCACTTTTTTACCAGTTCAATCCATTTGGCAATTGCTGGTGATAAACAGGAAACTCTTTAATTCAGGTGAATGTCAGAAATGACCCATATAATTAGGGACCATGCTGTTCTGATCAACAGTGTTTTCACATGGTGTTATTCCCATTCACTGCTCTTCTTACCTTTCTGTAGATATTGCCAAAACTAGTGTATATTCCCCGTAATTGCAGCCTTACAGTACCTGAAGGGGGTCTGTGAGAATGATGGAGAGAGGCTATTTGCACTCCTCTCTGTGTGATCATTCATTGCAAAGACAGGTCCTGGGTTTAGTCTCTTTTTTGTTTTAAAAATTATTATATAATTGCAAAAAAATTCCTTCTTGTTATCCATGAATTTTGCATTCATTGCTCTGCTGTCCAGCCACTGAGTACCACAGAGAGCTCCAAGGAACTGTTCCCTTCTCTGTCAGGACTGTCTGAATTTTAAAATGTCTAAAGCAGTCCATGCATGTGATCTCAGCCAAAAATGTCAGTGCTTCTTGC
>VYZR01051752.1:14318-29038 GCA_013400675.1 Oxylabes madagascariensis | reverse complement strand
ACTGGTGACAAGCACTTACCAGGTCTCCAAGGAATAAGGTGGGACAATTTTCTCCTACCACCGTGTTGTCTCTTAATGTTCTTCTCATGACTCCATCCAATATAGTTCTTGCCATGACCCAGGCACATGGAGTGGAGGCTTCTTTCAGATGCTTATAAGTGGCTACCAATTGTTTCCTGAGTTTGCAGTTCTGTCTTTCACATTTTGTGGGAGTTGCTTTATCCTCTTAGGGTTGAGCAGGGTAATAAAAAGATACATGGATCAAAGAAAGTATACAATATGCAGATTCAGAAAGTGATGAAATACTTGCACAGAAAAGCGATCAAGAAGAAAATAAATCCTCAACCCCCAATTCCTGCTCTAAGGAAAGATAATTTTTCAAAACCCAAAATTTTATTTCTGCTGTCCTATGAGTATAGTATGTTCTTCATGAGTGAGACCTTCAGTTAAGAAACAGCTGGTTTACATCTGATTGCAAAGAAGGGAATGCTCACATTTCTCTGAAGTGTTGGAGTGGACCATCTTACCAAGACATATGCAAAGAAACTTGAAGAAAGAGGAGTCACAAAATAGCATTTCTAGAGATATACCTTTCTTCTCAGTGCAGCCTGTATTGTTCATAAATAATTTCATAGTTAATGAGTTATATTAATAATCTGGTCTGTTATTCATATGGGATAAAACAATGTGCTAATGAGAAGATTATAGTTTGCATTGTCCCTCAGAACTCACACCATGAAGTCAACATGTGATATTCATCACCTTAGGAGCCACTACTAATTTCTCCCAAGCTGAGATAGTATAAAGGTGACAAATACAGAGTTTGCTTTTGCAAGGAATGCTAGGGAGAACATCAGTAATGATGTGGCATGGGCCAAAATGCCTGTATTTAAAGTTGACAAACATATCTTAGAGGACCCTTTCTTGAGATAAGTATAATTTTTGAGGGAAAAGAAAAAAAGGAAANATTAATTTAAAAAATAAGAAGTTAAAAAAGTAATATAGAAATGTAGGCAATGGCATCCTACATTGGCCAGAATGATGTATGTGGTCCAATGCATGTGAAGCCAGCATTTGCCTTAGCAGGCAGCATCAAAACTTCATGCAGTGTTTCACCCTCCCCACTGATCTAATTTCAAAGTGTGTGTTGAGGGGGAATTATGGATGCACCAGAGTTAAAAGGCTATCTGATAGAGATTTTTGAGAACAATTTGGGCATGGAAATGTCTGCTTGAAACGATATTTCCCAATGCTGTGCAGAGAAGTTAAGGGAAGGAGGCAGAAAGGAAAATCAGGAGGGCCAGTTATTTTATCAATGATTATGTTATTGATTAAATGCCTTCAGCCCTTTTGTTGCAATGATTTGCTTTGTGCATTATGTATTACAAGCTGTGGTTTATGGTTCCTAAGTTGGGATGTTAACTAGAGATCATAAGTCATTCTCCTGTGCATGCAGGATATTATTAATAATATATTATTTCTTATAACTAAATACTGATCATTTATGTAACTGAAACAATTGTTTACAACTATTAAAATTAGCGTAGCTTTTTGTTAATGTTTGTTTGCTAATTTAATCTATCTTCTAGAAAAACCATGCCTTTTCACAAAATAAAATTTATTTAATTTAATAAATTGCAATAGTTGTAGGATGGGAACTTTAAGTAAAACCTTGAATTTGCATAAACATATTGGGAGTATTACCAGTGGTCTTTTCTTTTTGGACTGGTGTGTCTGGGCTCACAACCAGAAACACACAGATGAGGTAACATTTTATCTTAGTTTGGTAGAACTCTTCTAGTAGATATGAGTACACCCTCTTGTGCAGCAGTTAGTAAACAAAATGGTTTCGGATTGAAGTGTAGTAAAAGAATTCTCGAAGAATTCATAAGCTTTTCAGCTCATGTTTAACTTCTTTTAGTGCCTATCTTATTAACAAATAGCTTGTAAGCCATCTGCACTCAAAACCTATTGAGGGTTCAGTTAGTGAGGCATACTTATCTCTCACAAGTGTGTCTTCTCTGTCAGAAGTTATCATTGCCCTATTGGAGACCCCAGTGGTAAGCACCAGCTCACAGGCTGAGCAGGGCAGTCAAACTAGAATCACAAGATTACGCAGGTGGGGAGGAGAGAAACTTCTGGAACTCTTCTGGCTCAGGTCAGGACAAGCATTGAAGGTGAATGAAGCTCCTCAGGGCCACTCTCAATTGGGTTTTGAATATCTCTGTGGATGGAGTTTTCACAACACTTCTGGAGAACATATTCCAGACTACTGTTTCATGATAGATAATGCTATATAAAATGCTAGTGGTGCTGAAAGAATCAGTATTATCCTGTTCTCCTGCTTGCTATTCCCCATCTCATCCACCTCTTTTCCATGTCCTGTCAAGAGTATTTTTTCAACTCTGTTTCAGATTGGATTTGGAAACTGATATGAATTTAATTAGGAGTGACTGATGTTATCCATTGTGTAACAGCATGAAGTGCTGTGCTGGCACAAAGAAGTAGGGAAGTGAGGTGAGAACAGGTTTTGGAGCAGACTGATAGGGGGTAGGACAGCTTCTTTAAATTGCTGACATCTGCTGCCACCAGATTTGTTTGTAAAACAATTTTAACATGAACTTGAAGTAGCATGATAATGGCTTACAATGATTTTCTGCTTGACGGAGAAGATCCTTGAATGTCGGTGAGTGAGAAGTGTGTCTGTGATTCTTTAGGATCCCTGATAAGATGCAGCTCAGAAAGTTTTAACTTGGTTTGATTCTTGAGGTCTTCCTTTTGGCAATGCTCTGAAGTGCATAGGGAAATGAGTTCTGGAAAACTGCATGAAATTAAGGGTACCTCTCACAGTCATATGGAAATGGAAGGCAGTTTTTAGGTACAGTATTGTTTTGCGTGTCTTTATTATCCTGAAGACAAATACTTAGAGCAGCTGTGCAGTGTATGATTTACTTCCAGTTAGTCCAGAATTCCTGTAGCAATGCTGTGATTGAAATATTGCTGTGTGATTCAGATGACTTCTGTTTTGCTGTGCCAGCTTCTCTTTCCCAAGTGTAAATTTTGTTTCCTAAAATTAAAAGATCTTGTAACCTGGATTTTCAGACATTTTAGGAGTTTGTTTTGTTTTTTAAAAGAAATTTCTACAGAGTAAACTAAATAAACAGTGTGTTCATCATTTGCATAATAAATACTAGGCAAGCATTTTCAGAAATTTGACTTCATTTAGGAGTCATCTCGGCAGATAAGTACAAGATTGTAAAAATAGCTCGTAATTGTAGCAATATTCTTAATAATACTTATTTAAACTGATTCATGGCTGAACTAAAGCTCTAATGAATTAATTTAGTGCCTCTCTCCCATTTTCACTGTTGTCTTTGAATCAAGTGATGGGATCAGTAAGAGAAATCTGGAAGGGCTGATTGCTTTAGTCAGGACAGATCATCCCAAATGATTGATTATGGTCATTGTACAAAACGCACTGAAAATTTTTGATAGATTTTTTTCTTTGCAATGCTACATTGCAAAATTTATGCTTCTGCTGTACAGTGTATACTTTAGGAGTTTCTGATTGTTGTGGTATTATAAACTCAACTTGTGATGTATTGTGCTGTCATAGAAAGTGACTGAGGAGTCAGAGGGGATTTCTGAATTTGTTTCTTGCTGATTCATAGAATCATACAATATCCCAGATTGGAAAGTACCCATAAGGATCATCAAAGTCCAGCTCCTGGCCCTGCGCTGGACCATCCCTGGTAGTCACACCATGTGCCTGAGAGAATTGTCCAAGTGCTTGAACTCTGTCGGGCTGGTGCTGTGACCACTTCCCTGAGGAGCCTGTTCCAGTGCCCAGCCACCCTCTGGGGCAATAAGCTTTTCCTGATACCCAACCTAAACCTCTTCTGACTCAGCTTCATGCTGTTTCCTCAAGTGCTGTCATTGGTCACAAACTTGAAGAGCTCAATGTCTGCTCCTCCACTTCCTCTCATGAGGAAGTTGCAGACTATGATGAGGTCTCCTCCTCTCAGTCTCCTCGTCTTCACGCTGAACAGACCGAGTGTTCTCAGTCTCTTCTCATATGGGTTCCCCTCTAGACCCTTCACCATCTTTATTGCCCTCCTTTGGATGCTCTCTAATAGCTTAACGTCTTTCTTATATTGTGGCACCCAACACTGCCCCCAGCACTGGAGGTGAGGCTGCCCCAGTGCAGAGCAGAGGGGACATTCCCTCCCTTGCCTGGCTGGTGATGCTGTGCCTGATGCACCCCAGGACAGGGTTGTCCCTCCTGCCTGCCACAGCACACTGCTGACTCAGACCTGACTCCTTATTTTGGTCAAAATGGTTTATCTGGGTTTTGTCTACAAAATAAATTATTACACTGACTAAAAATTCTAACTAGCACTGTAGGGACTGTATGTGTCCATCCTTAAGGATAGCAACACGGTTTGGCCACGGTGTCTGAGGAGCATTTCTAAGCCTCTTTAACAAAGAGATGTTAAATAACAGCAGTTGATGTAGAAGATGTAAAATTCAACAGCAGCTACTGCTTCCTTTACTCATTTTTGGATGGATAAGAAGAGTCTTTTTAATTTAATGGTATATTTGGATTTCTTCCCAGTTCCTCTTTCACCAGAATCAGGAATTTGTATTTCCCCCCTCCGTCTGAGCAGCCTTCAGAGTTCTCTGTGAGCTCTTTGTTAAGTATGGTACTCTTGGATACCAGATGTGTTCTAAGACTTTTGCAAATATAACTCTTTAGCTATCTCTTCCCTCTTGCCGTAAGATATGGCAGCTATTAAGGAGTAGTTAATTTGAAATGTCATTCTTAGAGAAAAAATCTGTATGGAGCCACAGAAGAGATTCTAGTCCAGCTTTTTCATCTAATTTGGTTTGCCACTTTTCTGTTCTCATAGCCTTTAAACAGGTTGTTCTTCCATGCTGCAGGCAACCCATTCAGTATCTCCATATTTTTCACTCTCATTGTATAACCCAGGCTTTTTTCAGTCTCTTGGAAAGGGCATTCCTCTTGTGGCTCATCCGTAGTTGCCTAGCTTCATGACAGCAAATGGGGTATTCATGAGTGTATGAGTTAGAACTGGCCTTCTGCACTATCTGTAAATCCTTAAATCCTGGGTCCCTGTAGGGCAGATGAGTGGACACTTACCTGCAGTTTAGCCAATTAATGTAAGGCCTTAATCTTGTATTAACAGTTGCAACCATTATTCAGGCTCCCCCCACCCAGGGAAACTGAGCTGCTATGCCTTTTGCCAGGTTCACTTCTGAGGCGTTTTTTCTCCTTTAAGATGTTCGATGCTTCTCAGACTGTGGGTCCTATCCTTTTACAGGTAATTTTGCATCTTTGTGCTTACACACAGGAACCTGCTTTGAGAAAACACTACATGTATTTAAACTAAAAACTAGGCAGGAGGTAATGCAGCTAGCTCTGTTTTGAGTGTTACAAAGTGTTAAATGGAATTGAGGTGCCATCCTTAATGTTGCTATATGGATTCAGTACAATTTTGTCAAGTGAAATAATCTCAAAAATTTAAAATAATCTTGCTTTCATTTCAGATTTTATTATGTAAAGAAGCAAATTTCAGATTTAAACCCCTATCTAGAGACAAAATAGAAAATTCAAACTTTCAAATGAACTTGAAAGTTAGAAATGAAAACCAAACAATAAAAGATAAAAATACATAATTTTCTTGATTATGTGAAACATTAGCAGCCAATTTGTTTATAAATCCATGAATCAAGAAGTAATATTGAGAGGTTTATGAGTTTGTCTCATTAAACTCTGTCAGTGTCTGTGCTGCTCTCTATATTGGAGTACTGTGAGAGAGTAATGAGAAAGATTTCACAAGACTGGTCACTCTAGAAAACTGTAATCCTGGGGGTGTGTGTTTGCTCTGCTGTAGAAACTTCTTTTCTGACATTTATATTCTCTGGAAGTCGTTACTGCTGGAATATCATGGAAAGTATTAAAAACAATTAGAACTCACAGAGGCTGGTGTGTGAGCTAATCACTTCAACTTGTTTGATTTCAGGGCTGTAGAAATAAAGAGTAACCTCGGTTTTCTTCTTCCCATAATTTCATCATGTTTCAGTTTGTCCTCATCCTCCCTGCCTCAGCAACCGCTCACAATTGTATTACCAGTTCATTTATTTTGCCTCTGGCCTGAGATTTATCACCATTCTTAGCGTGTGTGCCCGTGTATGAATGATACAGCAGTATATTCTACAGTTATTTTTAACTTGTCTCAGTACCTGAATACCGTTTATTGTGTGGCCACAGAAAAAGTTATCCTGGAACAACTGAAGGGATGAAGCTGGGAAAAGAACACTGATGAGAACCAGCAGTAGCTGGAAATGTTAATCAGTCTGCTTGCAATCAAGTTGTCTATTGAACCACAAATGTGACGTTTAACAGATGCAGCCAACAGTTGTGTGCTCTCAGAGTGATCTTCATGCTGTATTTTCAGCTCTTGGTTGTAAGCCTTTTGCAAATCATTTACCTTCTATTGTTTTAACCTGTAAAATTGCAATAATGAATTTCTCAACAGCGCGTGTCTATAGCAGTGCTTGTACCAGTGGAGATACTATTGTGAAGACACAAAGAAATGCCACAGATAATAATGAGCACTTGATATATTATTGTATTTACCAGGTTGCAAGGGGAGCTACTGCAGGATGGTTAATTGTTTATTTAATTTAATGCTTTTGTCAGCCCTAGCAATTTCTACTTCTCCCTCTCTTGAAACCTTATTCTGTCTTTGCCTGTATCCTTTTGGGGGAACCAATCAGTTGCCAGATGAGAAAAAAATGCTTTTAGTTTTGGTCACATTACTCTTCAGCTGAATCAGTTATTTGACCTCTTATTACACAGCCTAAAACCAACTCGTACAAACAGCAAAACCGAAAGTAGCACAGAACCAGATCCAGCTGCATACAGTGCTGCTGCTCCCAGAAAAGACATGCCCTCAAAATGTCTGCTGATGCTGGGCTTCAGACCCTTTAGCTAACTTGAATCTTGAGCTAACCTTAGAAAATGTGGTAAATTCGGCAACAAGATGGAAACAGTCACCATGAGAATCTTCCCTCTCCTTACTGCTTTGTGTAGTATATTTCTTTGATAACTTCTAGTACTCAAAACAACCACTTAAAAAACAGTCTGCTAAGGAGCCCTGTGCATGGTAATGTGATTGCAAAGAAGAGTTGTGAATATTAGAGAAGGAGTAAATTCTGAAAAAAATTAATCTAAAAATGTAAAATATCTCCGAGTTACAAGGAGTAAGTCCCTGTAGGATTATAGTCAGGCAATTTGAGCTCCAATTTAAGTGAACACTAGGTGATCATCATGACAAGGAAGTCAGATCATCTGCTTTCAGGCTGTGTTTAACCTCTTCAGAAACTTAAAATCACTTAACAGAGTATATGCTGTATTGAATATACCTGCTTCAATGAATATTTAATATAAAACTTCTGATAAATAGCTTCTTCAAAGATGCCTTATGCAAATTTAAAACCCTTATATAGTCTCTCTACTCTTAATATGCTTTTTAATAAACAATTAATAAACAAAGAAGATTTCTATTTCTTTTGGTGCCCTACAGTTCTTAATGTTGGTATTTCTGTGCAGCTGAATTTACTGAAGTGTGGATTTTGAGTGTGAGGAAACCAACCACAGAGATAAAAATATGTCATATTTTCTTTCTTTCATCAAACTCCAATTTCAGGAGTTTTTCTGTTAATATCCTGAAGAGCAGAATCACACTAATATGTTATAACCTGCTTCTGTGCCTGCCACTGGTGCCAAATCAATTATGGTAAGATTACCGTGGGCCTGCCAGTTTATTTTTAGAATGACTGGTCTCTGAGTAGCTGTAAATAAGACTAATCAAGATAAAGACTTTTAATAATATTTTCATTCTTCAGCAGATTAAGCAATAAGCTTGATCATTATCCAGAAAATTTTAATTTATGGAGCACACATGACTCAACATTGAAACTGGGCCAAATATTGCAGTAATTGCATGGAAACTGCCATGTTTTCTGATTTGTCAGGGCTTCTCTAGAGACTACAAATTCTTCTTGGTTACTAGATCACCATGTAGTTGTCTTTTAGAAGACTGGTAATTTCCAAATTATTAGTGTTCTGTGCATGTCTGTGGTAGGTTGACCCTGGCTGGTCAAAAGGTGCCCTCCAAAGCTGCTCTGTTACTCCCCTCCTCAGCTGGACAGGGGAGAGAAAATGGAGCAAGTCGTACAGATCGAGATACGGGCAAGGAGAGATCACTCACCAACTACTACTGTCATGGGCAAGACAGACTCAATATGGGGAAAGTAATTTAGTTCACTGCCAATCAAATCAAAGCAGGGTAATGAGAAAAGAAACCCCAAATCTTATAACAACTTCCTCACATCCCTCTCTTCCTGTGTTTAACTTTGGTCATGAATTACCTACCTTCTGTCCCCTCAGAGGTGCAGGGGGATGGCAAGTGGGCTGTGGTCAGTTCATTGCACATTGTCACTGTCACTCCTTCCTTCTCAGAAGGACTCCTCACACCTTTCCTCTGTTCCAGCATGGGGTGCCTCCTGTGGGACACAGTCCTCCATGAACTTCTCCTTCCCATGGGCTCTTCATGAACTGCTACAGTGTGGGTCCCTCAGACAGCGTGCAGTGCTTCAGGAGCTGGCTGCTCCAGTGTGGGTTCACCACAGGGTCACAAGTTCTGACAGCAAACCTGCTCCAGAGTAGGGTCCCACAGGGTCCCAGCTTCCTTGGAGCATCTGCCTATTCCAGAGTGGGGTCCTCCAGGAGCTGCAGGTGAATATCTTCACCACCATAGACCTTTATGGGCTGCAGGGGCCTCATCATGGGCTGCCCCACGGGCTGCAGGGGAATCGCTGCTCCAGTGCCTGGAGCACCTCCTGCCCCTCCTGTTGCACTGACCTTGATATCTACAGAGTTGCTTCTCTCCCATATTCTCACTCTCTTCTGCTGGCTGCAGTTGCCTTTGCACAGGATTTTTTCCCTGCCTCCTTAAATATTGCAGAGGTACAAGTGCCGTCACTGATGGGCTCAGCATTGTGCAGTGGTGAGTCTCTCTCCATCTGACTGGAGTTGGCTCTGTCAGGCACAGGAGAAGCTTCTGGCAGCTTCTTACAGAAGCCACCTCTGTATCCCTCCCACTACAAGAACCTTGCCATGCAAATCTGATACAATATCCGAACATTTGCCTTGCAGTGTACTATTCAAATGCTGGACTGCTTAATTTAAGTAAATGAGGTGAACTTCTTGTATTTGTGGGTTTTTCTTCATATAGATGTAAAGAATTCAACGTGCGGCTAGATCTTCTGAAAAAAATTACTCCTGTCATTTTTAGAAGTTTTTTAACAATTGTGCATAAGCATAACCCTGCATAGATATATTTCAATATAACTTTTTTATATTCTTTTTAAAATTGTGATTGAAATGAGTGTTCAGTATGTTGAAAGACCTTTGGAAACACGGAACCATATAGATAGAAGTTTGCTATAGTTACATGTTAAGAGGTTGACATACTACTATTGCCTGATTGCTAAATGTCAGGCTATAGCTGAAGCGTGGTGCCTTGAAAGTTAATGATTTAGGTGTGGGTCAGGTAAAACAGAGATCATATAAAATACTCCAGACTTGTATGAAACTTCATCTGAGAGTCCTCAAGAACTCTTTATGTTTTGTTTGTTTATTTGTTTGGGATTTTTTTCAAATAGCATTCCCATTCGTAGAAACCATGTGTACAGATTGGTTAACTGTGATAAACTCAAGTAGATCTCTGTCACAGGCTTGTTAAAATCAAGTAATATCCCTACTAACACTTTTTTTTTGAGAACAAAAAATAAACTCAGCAGAATGTACTGTCTTCAAATTACTACTTGTGATCATTAGGTATGCTCCATTGCACCAGTAAATGAGGTAGAATCACTGCTTACAATACTTTTCACTGTAATGCAGTTTTGTAGCATATTTTGTGGTTTTGTAAAAAATGAACAGAAAGTTAAATTAAGCCTATCAGGTTGAATAAAATAAAGGGTTATCACTCACCCACAGGTCAAATCAATACTCCATTTTAGCTTTGTGACATCTTGTTAATCACAGATATTTTGAAACTCAAGTGCCTTCTGTAGTATGCAGCAGCATTTCTTTTGGCATTTTTTGTATTAGGGAACCTCTGTCAAACCAGAAGTGTTATGACTATATTATCTAAGAAGGAAAAGCTAAAAAATGTCTGGAGACAGTCACTTGCCCTGTCAAATCCCCTTTATTTAAGGAATTTCTCAGGCTCCAGAGAGGAGGCAGTGATGGCTGCTCAAGAGCTCTTGTGCCCTTTCTTTCCCTCCTAACTGAATAAGTTCTGTAGAAAAGAGAAGAGTGTTTCAGAACATCTTTATCTGAAGAGCTTTTACAAGTCAGATGAACTTAGTTTGCCAGTACAATGTGCAGAACTAGTAAATGGCAACTCTTCTGTCATCAGATGAAACCATTCTTGGTTTTGTACACAGCCATACAGGTGATCTTTGGTGCAAAAATTTTCTGTCATTCAACAGATCACAATAACAAAATCTGGTGATGGAAAGTGCTATTTTAGAATATATATGCTTCTTTACAGGCAGCAAGTAATCTGCTATCCAGGAAGCTGCAAGAGACAATTCTAGAGATAAATTCCTTTACTTGCTTCTGAGATAAGTTCAATACTTCAGCATGTGAAGTGCATTGTGTAAAAGTCCTTAGCATTACCTGGAGAATGTATCTCTAAAGACACATTTTTTTAAAAAGCGGTTCCAACCGAAGTATGTGATGAACTCAGTAGCAACGCTGACAGCACACTTGTTGTTTTAGATACTAAGCAGAGAAAGGCAACCATACTGACTTCAGAATACTTATGAAAGTGAATATTTTGCTTTACACCAATATCTTTGTTAACATTGTAGTCAGGCAGCTCTGGCAGCTTTTTTTATTTCTTTCTTGTGGTTGCTGCCATGTCACACAGTTGCTAAAAGTACTGTGTTATTCTCTGTTACTGTAAAAAGAAAGACTAAGTTGGTAAATTTTTGGGTACTGTAGACTTCTTCAGTTCAGGCCACTTACTTGTTACTGTATATGGAATTCTAGCCATGGTTTTGAGATGGGCAGGTACAACTGAGAGTCAGACATAAAGAGAAAGATATATGTGATATATGAGGAGAAAGATCATTCTGTGGCATTATGAGTAGTTATGAAGAAAGCAAAATTTAATTTGCTAAAGCCTAAGAAGTTTTGCACTAACTTAGACATAAACTACAAAAAAGTTGGGTTGAAAATTTAATCACTGTAAGGGTATGGGTGTAGCTCTGTAGAGCGCAAAATTTGTCAAATGCACTTATTGTTACTTTTTGCTCTTTCTAAAAAGTTTTCAAAACCTACTAAAGTAATAATAATTTTTAATTTTGCTCTCTGTCTCTTTTCTTTAGTCGAGGCCTCTTGCCCTGCAGGACATTCTGTGAGGCAGCAAAAGAAGGCTGTGAACCAGTCCTGGGTATGGTAAATGCTTCTTGGCCAGACTTCTTGAAGTGCTCTCAATTCCAAAACAAAACTGAGAATGACACCACTACAAGGGTATGCTTCTCACCACACCAAGAAAAAGGAAAGCAGTGTATGTTTCCATTCTTAACTGTTACACTGTGTTTATGAGTTTTCATTTACTAATATGTTTTCTTCCTGAGTTGAAAAAGCTCTGGGTTGAAAATAGTATCTCTTGTTCTATGTTCCATCTTATTACTGTGATAAAATCTGGTTGTCAATTGATTATAGTTTTCAGTGCTTTAATTGTTCAGGCTGATTTTATTCAGACTTGTGTTGATTTGAGGCCTTTTTATTTTACATCAAAAATTCTGAGGTGTTCCAAGGAAAGGTTGGAGGAAAGTAATATGACCTGTTGACTTTTTGTTTGCTAGCTCTAGTAAATACAGGTTTGTTATTTGGAGTAGGAACCAGATACACAGGCCAAATTTCAAGTGTATCTCCTTTTTCCTTGTTGTAAAAATGAGCCCAAAACTGATCAAGAGGTAAACTTTTTAAAAAGGTCTTTATACACCCACACATAAAGTCATAGAATCATTTTTTATCTTGAAAAAGATATTGAAGGTCATCCAGTCCAACTGTTAACACTGCCAAATCCACCACTAAACCATGTCCTTGAGTGTCATGTCTATGCATCTTTTAGATACTTTGAGGGATGATGACTACACCACTTACTTGGGAAGCCTGTTCCAATGACTGACAAGACTTCCCATGAAGAAGTTTTTCCTAATAGCCAATCTAAACCTCTCCTGGTTCTCCTTGAGGCTGTTTCCTCCTGTCATATTGCTTGTTACTTGGAGGAAGAGACTCACTGCCACCTTTATACAACCTCCTTTCTGGCAGTTGTGGAGAGTGATCCGGTCTCCCCTGAGCCTTTTTTTCTGCAGGCTAAATAACCCCAGATCCCTCACCACTCCCCTCATAAGGCTTATGCCCTTTAGACCCTTCCCCAGCTCTGTTGCCCTTCTCTAGACATGCTCCAGCCCCTCAATGTCTTTCTTGTACTGAGGGGCCCAAACTAAACACAGTATTCCAGCTGTGGCTTTACCAGTGCCACATACAGCAGAGGACAATCACTGCTGGCCTGCTGGCCACACCATTGCTGTCACAGGCCAGGATGCCATTGGCCTTCTTGGCCACCTGGGCACAGCCGGCTCATGTTCAGCCAGCTGTCAACCAGCACCTCCAGGTCATTTTCCACTGGGCAGCTTTCCAGCCAGTCTCTAAATACTAAGCATTTCCATCTCCTCAGAGGTGCTGCTGTGTTCTCTAGATCCAAATCTAGAGGTGCGATCACACTTGACACCAGTAAGCCTGACGTTTTTCTCACTTACCCCATTGCTGGAGTTCCCTTGTTGACATCTGAGACTTTGTTGTTGATAGGCATTCTGTGAGACGAAGAGACTGAGGCTTTACAGTCTATCTGTGGGTTCTGACTTTATTAAGGAACTTCTGTGTGACAATAAACAAGAAGAAATGGTATGATGAAAACTGTTTTTTCAATTTTTTAATTAAAAAACCCCAAGAATTTATTCTTTAAAACTACCTTAAAAGATCAGGGGAGGTATACATAGTTTCTTTGAATGTTAGTTAATGGTACATTAAAAATAGATTGTTTCCTGGGCTACCTCCTTGCAGTTCCTGAGTATACATAATGATACAGCCTAAAATTATTAGACCAAGTTTTTTACCAGTTGGATTCTCTCCAGCTCTAAAGGCATATTTTTTAAGAGTCATGAAGTAAAGGAGGCTGTTGACCATACCTACCTTCATCTGTGGGAACTTTTGTACTGGCTGAGGTAGGGAAAGATCCAAAGGATTGTGTCTTGTTAAAGTTGACTCTACAAATTTTTATTGTAGAGTCCTGTGGTATTTTGTGCAAGTTGCTGTAGTGAAAGCCACTGGGACTAGTGTCTTAACTGTATGATAAAAATATATGATATGTATGCTGAAAAAATTAGGTCTCATGGATCTCTCCAAATGGGATCAGTAAGCAAGTAATTATAAAATGCTTATTTTTTCCCCGTGCCTCAAATTCCCTATGTAAAATGGGACTAAAAGTGTCCTTTCAGCTCACAGGGTTGTTGTAACCATATGTTTCTTGATGCCTTTGGTATCATAAGGATAAACATTATAGGAATAAGGAGTACCATAATTTTGCCTTCATGGCCGGTTCAAATAACAAGGTAAGAAGCTGTAGCATAAATAAATACATAAATGCAATAAAGGCATACACATTGAAGAGTAATTAGTCATGAACAATGTGTGACTATCATATCATTAATTGAGCATGATCATAGAATGAGGTATAATTCTGAAAAAGCAACAGAATGTTAAAGACCTGGATTTCATGCCTGTGTGGTACATAAACTGAATACAAGGTATAAATATGCCTTTTAAATTTTGACAAATTATAGCTGGTCAGAGTGTTCAAAAGCCCCACCAAATCTAGATAGCTGAACTTAGATTAAGCCAGAACAGATTTGTCACTTATGAAACTTTCAAGTTTCAGAATATCCTGTGGTTAAAATAATATATTTAGTATTGCTAGAGAAGGAACTTCTAAGAATAGTGCCTGGTTAATGATTATTCCATAATCTGTATGGCAGGATTGGTATTCATCTGGTAGTGAACTGCAGAAATTACAGGTAAGTACACAGCGGAAGCTTGCTTTTTCTCACCAGGGGAAGAAATGTAGAGCCAATAGTGAGATTTGCTGCTCCTACCTGACAGACTGTGGACACCCTTATTCTACTAAATGTCAGTTCTGACATCCTCTTGTATAAAACAAAGGAGTTTTTTAAAATTAATTTTTTTTATTGTGCGTGATGCTTGGATATGAATGGTTTTCATGAGAGACTATAATTGAGCTGTCTTCCAGGACCTGCAGGGAGCCTACATGAAAGATGGAGGCAAGCTATTTACAAAAACATGTAGTGACAGGACAAGAGCAATGGCTCCAAACTGAAAGAGAGTAGATTTAGATTAGATATTAGGAAGAAAATCTTTACTGTAAGGGTGGTGAGGCACTGGAACAGGTTGCCCAGAGGAGCTGTGGATGCTCCATCAGTGAAAGTGTTCAAGGCCAGGTGGATGTGGCTCTGGGCAGCCTGGTCTAGTG
>VYZR01051751.1:650-28960 GCA_013400675.1 Oxylabes madagascariensis | reverse complement strand
CCCTTCAGAACAAAAAAAAAAACCAAAATGCCACGGAAAGGAACAAAAAATGCACCAAAATGGCCAGCAACATCATGGGGAGAAAAAAATGGTACCAGCTCCTGTCTCATGAAAAAAAAAACAAAAACCAACAAACAAAATATTCAATGCAGCAGCTTGGGCAAACAGATGGGAAGCAGGTGAATCTCTGATGTTGGTCCTCTCTTCACAACAGATGAAACTGGTGGATTTGTTGTCCTTTCTTTACTGGCTTGGCTTTTCTAAGGTCTGGAGTCAAAAAGCAGCAGCCTCTTGCCTTCATGCCAGTCCCGGCTGACTCTTCTCCAGTCAATCGTTTTCTCTGATCTCAGACCAAATCCAAACCATCCAATTCACTTTGAAAAAAAAGCTGTCAAAGGATTGCAGCTGCAGTCTCTCCAAGGCCACGGAAACGAAAAAAACCAAAGCCCTTCTTGCCTAAGCTGACAAAAAACCAAGCAAAAAAAGGCAACGCAGTCCACACAGCACCATGGATGCCTGGGGAGCGAGGCTTTGAAGAAGTCCACACAAGAGGCCCAAGGCTCCGACCCCTGCCACCTGGACCCACCTTAAAGCTACAGTAACCATTTTTTTGGCACAGAGGAGACAATAAGGGAATAGACCAATCATCATAAAATCACCTCAGGACATTGAAGCGAGGGTGGGCTCAGCCTAGAGAAAAGAAGGTTCAGGGGGCGACTTTCTCTCTCTACAACTCCCTGAAAAGAGGGTGTAGTGAAGTGGAGGTGCGTCTCTTCTGCCATGTCTCAAGTGAAAGGATGAGAGGAAATGGCCATAAGTTCTTCCATGGGAGGTTTAGATTAGATATCAGAGAAAGAAAAAATTCACTGAGAGAGTGGTCAAGCATTGGAATAAGTTGTCAAGGGAGGTGGTGGAGTCACCGTCACTGGANAGTGGATGAAAGTGAAAAAAACCCCAAGTGTTTATGGACAGAGTGCCCACATGGCACAGGAAAAAAAGGTGAATAAATGCTAGATACTGAACCGACAGATTTTACACTCCTCTCCCCCACCCCCCTTCCCTTCAGAACAAAAAAAAAAACCAAAATGCCACGGAAAGGAACAAAAAATGCACCAAAATGGCCAGCAACATCATGGGGAGAAAAAAATGGTACCAGCTCCTGTCTCATGAAAAAAAAAACAAAAACCAACAAACAAAATATTCAATGCAGCAGCTTGGGCAAACAGATGGGAAGCAGGTGAATCTCTGATGTTGGTCCTCTCTTCACAACAGATGAAACTGGTGGATTTGTTGTCCTTTCTTTACTGGCTTGGCTTTTCTAAGGTCTGGAGTCAAAAAGCAGCAGCCTCTTGCCTTCATGCCAGTCCCGGCTGACTCTTCTCCAGTCAATCGTTTTCTCTGATCTCAGACCAAATCCAAACCATCCAATTCACTTTGAAAAAAAAGCTGTCAAAGGATTGCAGCTGCAGTCTCTCCAAGGCCACGGAAACGAAAAAAACCAAAGCCCTTCTTGCCTAAGCTGACAAAAAACCAAGCAAAAAAAGGCAACGCAGTCCACACAGCACCATGGATGCCTGGGGAGCGAGGCTTTGAAGAAGTCCACACAAGAGGCCCAAGGCTCCGACCCCTGCCACCTGGACCCACCTTAAAGCTACAGTAACCATTTTTTTGGCACAGAGGAGACAATAAGGGAATAGACCAATCATCATAAAATCACCTCAGGACATTGAAGCGAGGGTGGGCTCAGCCTAGAGAAAAGAAGGTTCAGGGGGCGACTTTCTCTCTCTACAACTCCCTGAAAAGAGGGTGTAGTGAAGTGGAGGTGCGTCTCTTCTGCCATGTCTCAAGTGAAAGGATGAGAGGAAATGGCCATAAGTTCTTCCATGGGAGGTTTAGATTAGATATCAGAGAAAGAAAAAATTCACTGAGAGAGTGGTCAAGCATTGGAATAAGTTGTCAAGGGAGGTGGTGGAGTCACCGTCACTGGAACTGATCAAGAGACATCTGGATGTGGAACTTGAGAATGTGGATGTGGAACTTTGGTTTAGGGGTGACTATGATGGTGCTATTGCTTATAATATTCACAGTTGGACTAGATATCTTGAAGGTCTCTTCCAGTTTTTATCATTCTGTGATTCTATTTTTGCAGGCAAGTCTTTTGGACTCAGAGCTGGACTTCCAATTAAGACTCAGATTTTTGACTCAGTGTCACAAGACAACATCGAGAACAATGGGAAAGAAGGAGATAGAGAAGAACCATCAAGATACACCATGTCACTGCATAGTGGACAGAAGCATGAGAAAATATGCAGAAAATGAAGGATTTAAGTAGTAAGAATCTCTGACAGATCTGGTCCTCTCCCATGATTTTTTCCTTCACAACACTCCATTATCCAGCCAGTTTTTCAGCCATGCAGCCCTTCCCACTGCAGGGGGACTGTAATACTCCAGGGCTCACACAGCCACAGCCTGGCTTTATTCCAGGCATCTGAGCTGGCCTCTTCCCTCCAACTGTACTTAAAACACCATCACCACCATTTGATTTTTCCTGGTTTATCCTTTTTTTCTCCATGTTTGAGCTGTGTTTGCTTTCTCCAGCAAATACCAAAGAAAACAGAGTATTCATCAAAGCAATGGATACAGAAGATTAGAGCTTTTTGATTACTTGTCTCCCTGGTCAGATAGTGTAAAATATAAGTGGGTCAAACAATTCTGCCCTAAGGGCTCTCTTTTCCTGCTGTATTTCCAAATACATTTTCCTGGGGGTGGATGGAGTCATAAACAGGAAGAAGAGTTTGAAGAACACAAGGAGATGTAATGGGAAGAGAAAGTGTAAAAGGATTTCATGTTTTGGACAGTCCTTGCCAATGAACACCATGAGCACAGAGAACACCAAGGAGTTTGTAGCATTTACTTGCTTTCAACTGTATTTGCAGTTAAAACATCAACATCTTGTGACTCCTGCCTGCAATATATATCCCACTGCTTTGGCATGCAGAGACCGAAACAAAAAGTAACAGTAGTCAAAGTAACACTTACAAAAGGAAAGAAAATTTTCCTCAAGTGTGAACTGAAATGAGTAAATCCCATTAAATTTGACTTTTAAAATTCTTATGCAAACTCTGATATACTATTAAATTTACTTGCTTGTGTATCACTCTTGAGACTTTGAAGCATTTTTCATAAACTTATGCCACAGACAGATATGTCAATTGCCTGTCTGCCTACCTTATGCAAGGCAGCAGTGGGACAGAAGTCTGTGTGTTGTTATAAAAGGTCAGGGCACTGTAAAACTGTGACCAATTTAACCTCACTTTGTGACAGTGTGATTTAATGGCAGCACTCTGGGGAATTTAGATAGTAACTAATTTGATGCTGAGGTTAACTTGCAGGTATTTCTGAAGGGAAGACACTGGGTAACACACGTGTTGATATCTTTGTAACATGAAAGTCAAAGATGAATATGTAAGAAGAGCTAGAAAGTGAAAGAAATTAAATATACACTTCCTCCATGTTAAGTGCAGATTTTATAACAAATTATCAAGTAAAGCAATTCTTCTGGGCCCTGTCACTCCTCTTCCCCACAGAAGCATAGGGTGTCACCCGGAAGCTGTTCAGCATAACAGGCACATATACAATGCTGCTTTCACCACTACAAAAATCGACCAGCTTTAAATGCCTTTCAGGATTTCTTGGATTATAACAGAAGAAGGCAATAAGGAAAAAAAAAATTACAGATACTACTGACAAAAAAACCCCAAAGCTCTTCATTGAGTCAAAAAGATACATCATTTCAACCACATTTTTTTTTTCAGCATCTGATAGATGAGCATTCATCCTTAAGCTCAGTCTGGTACAGGCTTGCAAAATCAGAGAACATGATTATCCTGCTATATAGCACAAACCTGTTTTAGTTTTATTTCACAGATGCCTAATTATCAGCACAAAATAGACTGTATTCTTTTGGATTATTTACTGTAGTAAAAAAGCTACTGTATTAACTAAGCTAATGGAAAGTATGAACAAACCATAAAACTTTGCTTGGCAGAAGTTTCTCATAAACTGTAAATCAAACCATTATAAAATATGCTACTCCCCACAATGCAACATTTACAACACTATCCTGTCATTACATCAGCATTTTATAACTTTTTTCACCAAACACATAAAATTAATTTTGCCTAATCTACTGAGGGGAAAACAACGAGAAATGAAATCTCCTATTTTGGACCTTGAAAATATATATAAATGGTCTAGAAAGACTTGGATGAAGTTGAGGCACCATCTCCTGCTCCTGAACTATGGGACTTTAGGAAAAGCTTTCCATAGAACTCTCAATAGGTGAGACTAATAGTGCTTCAGTTTTCCTGCTGTGAAAGAAGAAAAATGACAGCAGACTGCTTTTTTAGTGGGAAGGAAAGCCTGGAAGGTCCAACATACATTGACAGGAAGATAAGGAGAGAGGGATATGAGACAGATGTAGACAGATGTTGGGGGTTAGGTTTCTTTCCTTTTGTTCCTTTTTATGTATAGAATTTTTTCCCATAAGTTGTTAGGAAACACTAACAACTGGGTACTTAAAAAAAACAAAAGAAGTAGCTAAGTTCAGGGGAGGAAGACATTTGGTTGCACTTCTCTTATCTGGGAGTTTCTCTCTGAGGGGCAGAGACACCTCGAGAATTGGACAAGTAAAAGACAGGGCTGGGACAACTGCTAGCTCTCTCGGCTTCGGAGGAGGACAGTTGGAGCTGCTGCTTGGGAAAGGGAATTCACTGCTGCTGCTGGAGCCCAGCCTGGAGCTGTTTCTTCTGCTGTGAGGTGAGCCTCTGCTTGTGAGAGCAGCCACTGAACTGAGACCTTATTATCACTTATCTCAGTAAAAGAAGGATCTATCTCTGCTCACCACCTGCTCAGATGCCCAGGACCTTGCGCTTGCCTCTCCCTTGCTCTGCTGGGAGCCTGGCTGCTGCTGCTGCCACGCCTCCCGCTGTTTCTTCAGCACTGCTCCTAATTTTTTGCTGCACTGTAGCCCCACATCCCCTGCCTGCTGAGACATCGTGCCAGCCCAGCTTGCTGCTTCCAAGAGTCCTGCTGAAGCACCAGGATCGACTGCCCCAGGGTTTTGTGAAGCAAAGCCTCTCTTCCACCCCTTCCCGTCTCGATTGAGCCGCCATTACCGCATGCTCCCTGAGATCGCACCACAGCGCCCCCTGCAGCCGCCGCAGAATCATCGTACTTGCCCTGCCCGCCGGGAGTCACCAGCGCCCCTGCCGGCTGTGACCGTAACTGCACTGAAGGGGGAAGTGCCTGCAGCCGAGAAGTTTGTCACTGAGTTTGTGGTTCTGTTTGTTGTTAATGCTGTAGTTGTTGTTCTTTATTTGCCTGTTTGTTTTGCCTATTTGCCTGTGCCTTATTTGTTGTTATGCATACTAAAAAACTGTTCTTCCTATTCTCATATTTTGCCTGAGAGATCCCTTAATTTCAAAAATTATAATAATTCAGAGAAAAGGGGTTTACATTTTCCATTCCAAGGGAGGGTCCTGCCTTCCTTAGCGGATACCTGTCTTTCAAACCAAGACAAGAGAGAAGACCTGGAAGTTTCCAGCTTGGCCATCACTCCTAAAGATGTTCAATTTTGCACATCAAGAGCACCAAATCTTCCAGCTAGCTCCCACACACGGGCAGGAGGGCCACCAGGCTGTGCTGAGTTGCAAGGGCAGCCAGTGCTTGCAGGTCACTTGACTGAGCTGCAGCTATGCAGGGAGAGGTCTGCAATTATACTGAAGGTCAGCACCTACATCTGACTGTCCCTCAGGCAGACTTCAAGGTAAATTTTAAAAAAAGGTGTGGATAGCAACAAGGAACTCCACTGCTTAAAAATGCTTATGACCTCTTTGTCAGAGTTACATACTATTTCAGGACAAGCATGGCAAGACAATTTCAAAAGCACATGTGGATCCTGCCTTTTGGCCTCATGAATATATAAGTATATATATCCCCAGAATACACCCTCCCACCTTCCTCCAAGTACTGCCAACAAGCCACACCACAAGGAAGTCACATCCTTTTACATCCAGACCCAGGTGGTGGTCAGATATTGGGTAGGAAGGACACCCAACTATGAAGCACTGCAGCCCAAGCTTCCTCCACATGCCCTCTAATAGTGTGGCTACAACATACAGCTGAGCTTTTCTACCCCCTGTGGAGAAGGAAACACCCTTGACAAAGCAAAAAAATAAAATACAGTGTCTTAGGGACAACTCACAATGGTCTGAAAAGGGGTATTTATTAAATGAATGGCTGCAATGTGCTTTCCTCTACACATTCCAAACCATAAATGCAAATATTTTAAAATTTAGAACTCATAGCTTGAGATATAAAGTCATCTCAAAATAGATCACCTACATTTGTTGGATCCTGCTCTGTCACAGTTTTGAGAAACAGGAATATAATCATCTGCTTTTCAGCTTGTCACCTCCACCTCAAACATGTCACCTTAACTTTGACTTGGGTACCCATGTAAGGTGACAAATGTAGACTTGAGTAAACACTTCAAACAGAGGTGCTTTAATACCAGGGAATATTGGCAATTTAGCATTAGCCAAGTGCATTATGCTCAGATATGAATAAATATACATACACACAAAATTTGAATTACCATGTACTGCCATTTAAGAATTTTTTTTTAATGTATATATATAATTAAAGTTCAGGAGTATTTCTGGCTCCAATACACACAGCTTAAATGTACTTGGCTTAAGAGGCAGCAAGAAATATGAGTGAGTCAGTCTAAAAGAACTACCAATTGCTTGGTTCTTCATCTGCAGATGAAGGACAAGTGCCCCACAGAAAGATCT
Organism: Oxylabes madagascariensis; assembly: GCA_013400675.1. Taxonomy (NCBI): domain Eukaryota; kingdom Metazoa; phylum Chordata; class Aves; order Passeriformes; family Timaliidae; genus Oxylabes; species Oxylabes madagascariensis. The sequence goes on along the minus strand of VYZR01051751.1, from coordinate 22,103 downwards.
TCCATTTTCCTTTTGCAAGCACTTCTGTGGGAGGGGAGGTTAAAAAATAAATCAGTATTTGCTTGGAATTTCAGAAATTGATTGAAATGCAATTACAGTTCCCATTCCTAGAGAATATAAAATTTATGAAGTTATTCTTGAACTCATCTCTTCAGATATTAAACTGCCTTATGAGGAAGAAAATGGACTACAATAGTAAATTAAATGTTCAGTGACAAACACAAAAAAGACAGAAATAAAGCAGATAGCTGTCTTACAAACAGAAGTACTCTATACTCCTGTGAGCTCTTTTATTTAAAATAATTGTGCCATTTTTGATCTTACGTGTATAAGACGTACTTTATATATAGGTGTATATATAATAAATGTTACCTATATAAGATATGTAATAGATATATAAGATAGATGGGATAGATCTATCTTGCATGTATATATATTTATATAATGAAAAAACGAAACATTTCAATTAGAACAAAGTCTGCACTCATTTTGTAAAATGAGAGAACATTTACACACCAAATCAAAATCTAAATTAAATATACAGAAATGACACAGCAACAGTCCAAAGGCAGCTTTACAGATCCTAATGAAAGGATTATAAATAGTGACACTGACAGATGTTAGAAGTACAAATCAGAAGAAAGTCCAAAGATATCAATATGGAATACGCAAAGTTCTTTGATGTAGGCTTTTGCATCAAAGAGTCTGACCATTCACTCCTGTTTATGACAGAAAATTGGAAATTACCACAGGGAAGTATTTATTTTAAACTTACTCCATTATTCAGAAAGGATTCTACCTTGCAACACTTACTGATGCTTTGTCAGGAAAGATTTAATTGCCCACCATGATATAGATTCGCATTATTCTAAGTCTTAATGCCACCTCATTGCATCAACTTACAGCAATTCAGTCTCTGTCCTTCATTTCTGCACTGTTTTTAAGATTGTTTCCATCTAGATTATTAACAAGTTCAAACATAATACAATTCAGACCTATTAACTTTCTGCATTATTCACATAATTTGGTCCTCATTTATTTTCCAGGTACTCCTTGAGGTCACTTGCAATCATCCCCAGGCTTTAGATTTTGTGCATTATTTGTACAAAAAAGAAGTAGAAATACTGCATTAGCACAGAATAAAGTGATGAAAGCCTGGGGAGCAAACAGAATTTTTTTAAACTAAGATCAACATGGATCTTGGTTTATGAAGAAAGCCATCTTTGCAAGTTGTTGGCATCAAGTTGCAAGGACATGGCATGGTACTCTGCTCTTCCAACTGCTGTCTGACATGCTTAGGAGAGTGGTATGAAAAGGCTTTAACAGCACCAGACCACTCAGTTACCATTGAGTGTTACAACACAGTTATAACCCATATCTGGCTCAAAATTAGCCTACATGCACCGCGGATGGGAAGGGTAAGGACACGGATAGTATTTTCTCACCCATCACTGCCTTGCAAAGGAAACTTCCATGTTCCTTTCTCAACAGCAGCACATCAACAAATCTGTCAAAGGGTTGATAATAAAATGCATTTTCTTTTAGATTATGTTAAGAAATTAGTTGTCAGCCGAAAAATATTCTTACAGCAATATCAGCACACAGCTAATGCCTATTACGAATGAAAGCATTTCAAAACCTCCACTGGTTATGTTGGCTGATACCTGCTGCAGTACCCCAGACTGCACATGAAGCATCTTAGGAGTTTACCATTTGTCATTTATTTGTCAAAAAAAATGAATTTAAACATTTTTTGTTATAAATAAGGCAATAATTCTCACTGAAGAAATTATAAAGGCACTAAAAAGTGTGCCTTAAAAGTGTTTGTTTTAACAAGAAACTTTTCTGTAGAAAGCTAAAAATAAAAGGAGTAGAACATTGATGCTTTCAACCACTGTAAATGCAAGTTCATATATAAGGTGCAAAGACTCTTCTATGCCAAGGTCTTTTTGACAGATTTTTGGCATCTTAATAACAAGTTGAGGGGTACTGTAGTTACTGTACCTTCCATCTGCATAGTCTGCATCTGCACCTCCCCACCAGACATCTGAATCATCATCTTCAGCATCAGCTGAATCAAGATTATCGCTTTCCTCAGCTAACGGGCAGCAGACAAACTCCACACCACGGAACTTGTCGATTCCACAGGGCAGCAGCATGCCATAGTCGTGCAGATTCATGCTCTTCTCACTACAGGACTGCAGAAAAGAGGAAAAATAAAGCAGCAACAATATTGGCATGGAGGAAGACTAAAAAATGTCACAAACCTTGAGAAAATATGAAGGGGCTGCATACTGCCTTAGGAAGTTAAAGCTGGTGAACTGCATGATCTCTGATATTTGAAACACAATTTAGAAAGGTCACACTTGCATTCACTACTTGACTGTAAGCAGCTCCCTACCTCTGTCCACTGTAAGCAACAAGCTCTTCTATCAGTCTTTCCCAGAACAAAAGACTTGTCTCCTCCTACATACATGATAACTCCCTATCTTCCTGTCTAAAATCCTTATACGTTCTGCCTCCTAAACAGAAAACGTGATGACAGAATAATTATTTGATGCATTAATCCCAATCCTGATGCATTAATGCTATTGAAGACTTCGCCGCAAGGTAATCAACATTTGAAATACCTCTTACACTGGAAACACACTGTGTCTGGTCTGACACCTCTGCCAGTACAGTACTACCGAGCCTTGTTCAGAAAATAGTCATAATTATAACTTTAAGGTCAGGTCATAATTATACCTTTAAGATATAGTGATGTATGACAGGTGAAAAAATGAAAGTAGTTCAGTGGCACACAGTGATGATGTTCTTCCAGGCTATTGCCATTTCAAATTTGCAAGTAGTCAAAATGAACTAGAATTTCCCTGTGTGAAGGCTGGTGCCTTAGATGTTTCATTTAAGTACAATTCAAGCAAGAACTGAAGACTTGAAAAGCTGCGGATCACATTTCAAATTTCATCTCCAGAAAGTGGAATAATGTACAAGATAAGAGGTTCCAAAAAAAACAGCAATCAGAAATCCTGGAAAGTCATCTCAGTTCTTATTCCTAAAATCTCTCTACATAAGGAAAAAAATTCAAAACACTTGTAACACTAAGTATATTTCTATTTTCAGTAAAGCTTTGTTAAATTGTAAAAACTCTGCCTGCAAAATGCCTTTGATCAGCTCTCCTACCCTTTTCTGCTGAATTTGACATAGTGCACTCCCTGAGGCCTGTTTGATCTCTGTGGGCATCTGGCATACCAATATCCATGATAAACAGTGGATAATATCCACCCAGGATGATTCAAGGCAAATCCTAGGCATTTAGTTCCAGTGCTAACACAGGAAAATGGAGGAAGCAGAAAACACAGTGAGTTTGAGAGTGAATGTGAAGAAAAAATAGTGCTATGAAAGAGGGTCAACGTACAAAGGTCAATGGTAAGTATTCAGTCATGGACTCTACTGTGCTCTGAATCCCATTTTCTACCTTATAAAAGACCCCAAAATGCCATTCACTCAAACATTTGAAAGTATTGCTTTTTGTTTTCCATGTCGCTGCTATATTTAAAGTCATCCTCAGAAGAATGACACTTGAAAGAAGACAGGAAATTTTAAGACAGATGAATATACCTCTTTAGCAACAGTATGCCAGTGCAGATGAGTTTCACACACATCCATTCTTTCCTGGTGAAGGAACTTGCACTTGTCTGGCACCAGAAGGGCATCACTCACAAACTCGCCCACTGGAAGGGAAAAGAAAAGAAATTAACACCCTTTTGAAATTTTGCTTCCAATATCTCATCCTGTTAAACCTCTAGCTACTCCTAGCAGCTTTTGTGAATGAGTGGCAGGTTTGCAGAGAATGGAACAGTTTCTAGATGGTGCTTTAATTATGACCTTCTTCCAACTTGCCATTGGAAAGATCTCTGGCCTTTGATCTCAGATGTATTTGTTTATGAAAACTTCAGGATAATAGAACTTGCAGGACCCATTGCAGATATGTGTGGTGCAACATGAAGTCAGGAGTTGGTAGATCTAGTTCCAGGAAGGGGACTACGGGGGTAGTGAGGGANTTTGCATCTTAATAGCAGCAGGGAGAGGGTATGACGCGTTCCAAAATACTTCAGTGTTCTACATAAAACAAAAGACATCAACACCTTGTTTCAAAGCATTTGAGAATATTTCCATTGGTACAGTGCTAACAGCAACACAGTCAACTTAGCTATTTTTGTTGCTGCAGCCTCTTCATTGCATCCTCATTTCATCTGCCAGATGAATTTGGGTTAGTCCAGAAGGTTGAAAAGCAAGTAGAGCTCATCAGCCAGGAAACAAGATGATTCATGATCACCAGAATATCTGATCAGATTGAAGTGGGTAAAGAGCCTTTTTTCCCAAGGACATAACTGACCAGAGAGATTGTTCCATCTTCAAGAGCAGAACAAAAATTTACATGCTTATGACATAAACACTGCTCACAGCATCAGTACTCAGACACTCAGGTGCTAAGCAACATGATCTGTTAGACTAAAATCACTGTAATTCTGTACAATTCTGGCATTGTAATTAAATAACCCCAAACCCTCTCAAAGATACTTTTTAAAGGGAAAATTACAGAGTACTTTAGAGAAGTGTATATACTGAACAGATACTGGATTGTGAAAGCACATGACTCAGCTGGCATAAATCAGCTCCCTAAAGCCCACTTGTCTGTAGCCTAGAAAAAACTACAGTCTGTGTTATATGAAAAAAATCAAGATGGTCCAATAACTTCTAGGATGCAATAATAGGTTAACTGATCAAAATGAAATTCCTACTGTAGCAATAGGGAACCAAGAGACATGGACTCTCTTATGCACCTGAAGGAGATTCCTTTACTGTAGAAATCATCCCACTTACGAAGCTTTAGTTTCCACCAGACAGAACCAGAAGTTAACAGAAGAAGAGCATCCATTGGCTGCTCAGCTGCAGTCTGCTGTCCATGCGTCCTATCACCCAATCAGCTTCCTGTTCATGTGCTGTTCATGCATTCCTCCTCCTAACTGCCTCTCACCTCCCAACTGGCCTCTAACCCTCTAACCTGCAGCTGTGCCTTCCCCATAAGGCCTTCTGGTGAATATAAGCCTTAACAACTTTAACAAATATAACCACATATCCCACATCTCCCTGCATTTTTTTATTTATTAAGGAACAAAAACCTACTATGAAAAACCCAAACTACTCCTAAAATGTTTATAACAGCAACAACCATAATAACCGTAACAACTTTCCAAAAACTGTACCATATGCCTAGATGAAAACACTCAATAACTGGTAACCACACACATCCCCTTCCCATGAATGGAGACAGTGATTAAACAGATAGAACCTTGAGAAATAACTTCAAATTGTCTAAAACCTTTACCATTACCCAGCGTCTGCAATTGCTGGGGAGTCCCATTTCACAATGAAGACTTGGAGAGCCTTTCCTAGGTAAGACTACCAAGTTTACCTTGAAAGAGGGTCCAGCTTTTTTAAGATCAGACCAGCAAGTCAAAGTGACTTGATTATACTTTTACAGCAAAAACACCTGGGTCTGATGGTATAATCCCCTGTCAGCCAGGGCTAGGGCTTGGCCAGAGCCTCAGGCCTTGACTGAGAAGGTTTCCCTAAAATACCTACAGAATTGCCTAAAAACTTTATTAATATCAGTTAGGAACATGACTTCAGAAGACTTCCCCCCAAGCCGATGATGAAACTGGAGTATCTAAGGCTGATCGGACCACTCTAGCAGGTACCCCATCTTGGACTGGAATCTGTGCAAACACAAGTGTATCCTTGCCCCCTGGTTATCAACGGAAAGGGGCCTTCCCATTTTCCACTTTCAAGATTCCTAACAAGTACCTTAGCTTTTTCTAAATGAGCCTGTGATTCACCAAAATGTCATTGGATGGGGGTTTGGTCATTCTGAATGCAATTTAAAAAATTAAGAACATGTATGGCTTTCTCCACCCTTTTGTGGGAGGTATATCCCATTCCCGTACTCCCTGTTTTTTGTTTTAACAACATGGACTTGAGCATCAATGGCTTGATGTGTACAGCAATGCGGAATACCTGTCACATGGTGTACCCCCCACAAATGAAAAAAGTCCCCAGGGATTTACTCCAAGGGCAGGCAAGTGTGCTATCTGTTGACAGTTGGCAAAGGCTTGCACAATTTGCTGTGCTTGCTTTTGTGTAAGCTGAAATTGTTTTCTAAGAGCTGCTGCACTCTGGTGAAAAAAACATGTGACAGACATGCCTGAGAAAAAACATCTGCCATAACAATGGCCCCAGCTAACTGGTCTGCACAGGCTTTACCTTCAGAGGTGGGGCTAGGAAGTCTAGTACAGGAACATACATGTAGGATATAGTATCTATTCATACACAACTGCACTGCAAAACATAAACACAGTAATAAAGAAAAGAGCAATGGGCTAGTTACTTCTTTGATATAAGCTTCTTCTATTCTTGTCACAATACCTGCAACATAAGCAGAGTCAGTAACAATGCTAAACGCATCTTGAATTTTTTCAAAAGCCCTAACCACAGCTGCTAATTCTACTAATTCAGAAGAACCATGAACTACTTTTTTTCAATAAAATTAATATAAAAATTGACAGGGATACCACCGAGTTGTTAAGTTGTAATATCCAATAGAGGGCATACTAAGAGCTTTTGCAAGTAATTGAGAGTGGACACTTGAGATATCAATTGCAGCTGCAAAGGCTGAACAGTTTGATAGGGCTCAGCAACACTAATAGAAGGCACAGAGAATGCAAATCAGGGGTATCGTGTTCACAAAGTGGTACAGTAAAAAACCAGTCTTTTAAATCAATCACTGTTAGGGTCCAGGATTGTGGCAACATTGCAGGAGACGGAAGCCCTGGCTGTAGGGTTCCCATTGGTCATGCAGCAATCACCATATTCCACTTTTTCTGAATAATAAAAACAGGAGAGTTTCAAGGGCTGGTTGTGGGAATGATACGGCCAGCTTGCAGCTGTTCTTGTACAACCTGGTGAAAATGTTGCAGCTTTTCCCAAAATAAGGGCCACTGGTCCAACCACACAGGATGATCTGATGTCTAGGTGAGGACTAGGACACGCTGCTCAGCAGTGGTCCTTATGATGAATTTGTTCCCAACGTGAGACTTCATTGGATAAGGCAGTCTCCTCGCCACAAAGTAACAGAGTGATAGTACATAAGGTTTCACAGTGGCAGTGCAACCTTCAGGGCCTTCTATTGTGACAGAATCGAAATAGCTTTGGCATAGAGAGGCCTCTAACTCCAGCTAGACCTTTAGCAGCTTGAGTCAGGGGCCAATGACTCAGTCACACTGAGAAAGCTGTACCAGTACATTCAGCATACCAGCAATTTGTAGCTTCTTGTTTTGATGCCGAAGAGCACATTTGAGAGTGAGTCTGTGACTGGAAAGTGATTGTGCCCACAAGACCTATGACTGCTTCGTGAAATCAAAGGCAGTGTTACTTCTAACTTGTGGAAAACTACCAGGGGATTAACATGGAAATAAACAAGTTGTGCAATTCGTGACCTTTTAGAAATTTGACATGGGGGTACAGGGATCCAAACCATTATCTGAATCTCCTCAGTAAAATTCCCATCTATGAATTTAGGCAGAACAAAAAAACCTGCTTTGTGGTCGACAGTCTGCCATTCACAAGTGCACTGCACCCACAGTACAGTAGTCCCTGGACATCTGAAGGCAAACAGTTCACATCGCTGTCCTGAAGAGTTACAGTGATGGCAGAGGCCTGGTCCATGGCGGTGCTGCCTCCTGCCAGGGCTGGCAAGGCATTTGTGGGAATGAGTGCAGTGGGGCTTGATTTGCTTTCCACGCGTGGCTCCCCCCACGCTCCGCTGGTAGTTTCCCTGGAGGGCCCATAGATGTAGCTGGGAGCGGCCCCCCTTCTTTATTAAATCTAGACCAGCATTGTTTCACACAATGCTGTCCCTTCTGGCAATGTGTGCATGCGGCAACGTGCATATACGCCTGAGTCCCCGAAACCTCTTTTGTTCCGGGGGCATTCACGTCTCATGTGACCTGGCTTCCCGCACAAAAAACCACCACTCAATCTGGAACAAACACTCATCGTAGCGAGAGCCTCTGAAAGCAAAGTCTAGTTATGACAAGCATTGCCAATTCCCTGACAAGTCTTAAGCATTTCTATGACAGTGGGGGTTCACAGCTCGCAGTAGGTTGTAAAGGCTTTGGACAATCAGGGTTTGCATTCTCCACTGCTAACTGCTTCAGTAACATTTCTCGCACAGTGACATTGTCTATTTGCTTATCTAGGGTGGCTTCTAACCTAACTAGAAACTTAATAAAAGGTTCATCAGCTCCCTGTCTTATGTTAACAAATGAGGTTGTAGCGAGACCACCGTCCAGCACTTTATGAAAAGGCCACAGAACAAGCTGCTTTGACTGCTGAAGAGCTTCCGCAGGCAGTTGAGCCTGTACCGCAGTTGGCATGTATCGGCCCGCCCCCATAAGAGCTTCGGCACCAATAGGTCACAGAACGTGCCCCAGGGGTTGTTGTAAATTGTACATAGCTTGAACAGAGCAGAGTTCTCTGCCCTCCAACATCCAGACAGAGAATTGTATACTCTTCAGCATATGCTGCACAATTTGCCTAAAGTTGTATAGTGCCAAGGTATATGAGTTCATCACAGTTTCCAAGAGGCTAATACTGAATGGTATCAGCACCATTGTCTATGGTGGAGCAGCAGAGCTCTTTTATGACATCATAAGGCAAGCTTTCCCATCTAGGTAGCTGGTTGGGGTGGTAAAGAACTGGGAAAGCACGCAATAAATCCCCACCTCCCTCTGTGGGAGCCCGTTTTCTCACTGCTGCCCACCGATTGTGGGCAGAAATATTGGGCTCCCTTCCCAGTGCAAACGGATCGGAGTACCAGGGGCCACCCTCTGGCTTTCTTCTCATAGCCCCGAGAAATGGTTGAAGTCTTGCGTCTCGTGCAGTGGTGGCGTGGAAGGAACAGGAGTGGATGGGGTTGGAGCAGGTGCCAAAGGAGGAGGCGCTGAAGAAGCAGGCGTGGCTGTGGCAGTGCCATGAGCGTCCTTCTTTCTCCGGTCTCTGGGTGTTGCATACATCGTGGGTGGCAAGGCACACACAGTCCACCTCCAACACAAAAGCTCCACCAGCACTCTGCCGCCTTGCCTAACGTGGTCCCACCAAGTGTCCTCTAACGCGTCCTATGTCCAAGGATCAAAAACATTGCTACTATCAAAAGTTGGATCACAGTCTTTCGCCCAGCTGTTTAAATCTGTAGAATCAACTTTCCTACGTGTTTCTGCAAAATCCGTTTCAATGTCTCCATGACATTCTTTTGTTCCTGGGAAACACCAGGAAACAACTGGTTCTTGGCTGCTACCCTTGGTTCTGTGGAAAGGTCGATTGTCGACATGAGCTTCCTTTCAGCTCCCGAGCTTCTTTTCAGCTCCTGGGCTTCTTTTGAGTCCCCCGGCTTCATTTCAGCCCCTCTGTAAAGTTCAGCCGAGTCGCCCTCACTAGCAACTGCTAGCTGCCTTTCAGTCCCTGTTCAGGAGCCATTTGTAGCAATGGGGAACCAAGAGACATGGACTCTCTTATGCATATGAAGGAGATTCCTTTACTGTAGAAATCACCCCCCTTACACAGCTTTAGTTTCCACCAGACAGAACCAGAAGTTAACAGAAGAAGAGCATCCATTGGCTGCTCAGCTGCAGTCTGCTGTCCATGCGTCCTATCACCAAATCAGCTTCCTGTTCATGTGTTGTACACACATTCCTCCTCATAACTGCCTCTCATCTCCCAACTGATTTCTCACGGTCCAGCCTGCAGCCGTGCCTTCCCCACAAGGCCTTCTGGTGAACATAAGCCTTAACAACTTTAACAAATATAACCACATATCCCACAGACTACAAGTTTACTGTTGAGCAGAGAGTCATCTCAGGGACCTGATGAAATAGCCTTTAAGGCTTACAATTAAAAAGTCAGTTTTAAAAATAACTAACACGCAATGCATAGGAAAAAAGCAGGATTCAACAAACATATACCTTTGCTATATATCATACCAAGATAAATATTTCGCACTAAATTCCTTGGTGTATTTCAGTGCCTTTGATCTGAAGCCCTTAAAGTCAATTAGTCAACTAGGAACTAGTAACTAGTTTCCGTAACTCAGTTAGTTAACTAGGGGAAAAAAAAAGTTATTTTTATCCTTCCCTAGCACACCCTAATGCCTGCAAATTAACAGACGCATTTTTTAGAGGCATCCAAAACTACCTTGCAAAAATAATGAGTAAGTACACTTTCTGGTAACTCTAAATACAAAATTTGCATTTTCATTTAACAAAGTCTCAGGTCCCAGCGGTGTCACACACAAATCCTGCAGTGAAATTCGCATAAATTTGCAGCTTTTTGGGGACCATTCTGAAACATAACTGAACTTTCTCAGGCCACAGGTAATTGGCAACTGTTAATGCTTTAATTTAGTCAAGTGCCTGAGCAGTGAGCAAGCACAAGAGACTTTGCTGAAGAATCAAGAGTATGATGACTTCATGCAGAACTGCAGTCCACTCAGCCCTGGTGAGGTACATCTGGAGTGCTGTGTCCAATTCTGAGCTCCTTGGTCCAAGAGAGACATGGAGCTCCTGGTGTGGCTCCAGTGGAGGTTGCGGAGATGAAGAAGGAATGAAGCATCTCTCTTACGAGGAAAGGCTGAGGGAGCTGGGGCTTTTCAGCCTCAAGAAGAAACAACTGAGAGGGGACCTCATCAGTGTCTGTCAGTGTTTGCAGGGAGTGTTCAGAGCATGGACTAAGCTCTCCTCAGTGGTACCCAGCAATAGGACAAGAGGCACAGGCAGAAATGGATGCACAGGAAGTTCCACTTGAACATGATGAAGAACCTCTTTTCTGTGCAGTGACCAGACACTAGAACAGATCACCCAGAGAGGGTGTGGAGTCTCCCTCATTCAAGATATTCCAGAATCACCTGGATGCAATCCTATGCCATGTGCTCTGGGATGATTCTGCTTGAGCAGAGAGGTTGAACTAGACAGCTCACTGTGGTCCATTCTAACCTGACCCACTCTATGATTCTGTGAAAAGTAACACAATCGGATGTACCATTGAGTTACAGCCAGCAAATGGAAGATGGAAAGCTGTATGTTCAAAGTCCTGGGCAATGCAGCTTGGGCTGCAGTGTTGTTAAAAGTATGCATGAGTATGTAATTTTATTTAAAATAAAGTACATTAATTTTTGAGCATCTAATTAAATCAACCAACTCATAACAATACACTACAGAAATAGTAGATGTTCAGATGTCACTGAAGAGGCCCTGTTAGTTTGGACTAGCACACAGATAATGTGCATTGCTTTATAGAATCATATTGCTTGAAAATAAGGCAACAGCACTGTGTAGCCCAAATTCTCATTTCAGATGAGGCTCCATGTTGTAAACAATTGCTGAAATTCACAGAAATAAACAATCCATTGGAACAAGCCCTCCTCTGCCTTTTGGAAGGAAGAGACGACCTGGGGAAAAAGATGACTGCTCATGGTAATATTCCTTCATTATATTGAATTATAGTAAATTAGGTGTGTGAAAATCTAGGCAATAGCAATCATTTGCAACTTTACATGTGACTTCTATTGCCTTCAGTTCTATTTTTATTACAAATAAAATTTAACTCTATCCATTATTTAGACATACACAGAGCTCATGTTCTAGAAACTTTTTTCATTCCTTTACTGATAATTACTACTGAAGTTTAAAAGTAAAGCTTTAAACTTCTGTTCTATTTCTGTTGTTTCTTTTTAAATTAATGTTCAAGTAGCAATTTGACAAACTGAACTGAAGTCATTTGACAACTGCAATGTTTAATTTGCTTGGAATAATCTAATAGAAACACAAATCCATCACAAAGAAGCACTTCCAGCACTTCAGGCTTGCAGGCAAGCTTCCACCTGTATTGTTCCTGTACATGTTTAACTCTCAATTACGCTGAGTCATAGGATTTCAAAGATTCTTTGCTTTTTTGAGTGAGTAACCCTCAGATTACACTGGGCAAACAAGCACACATGAAGAGAGAACAATCCTGTGGCTCCAAAGAGAGGCTCTAAAAATAAGGAAAAATTGTAATACTACTTTTCTTTGCCAGTGCATGCCATGACAGAGAGAGCTGTGCAATACTACATTTCTTTGACTGATGGAGCAACCCAGCCCAGTGCTGGTTGTAATTTCTACTATCAGGTGATAGGATTGCCAAATTCAACTTCAGTATTATTTTTAATTCCAACACAGCAACATACTGACTTCCCATTGTTTTGGGCTGGTCCTCAACACCCTGCCTGTGATGCTTAAGCAGGATAAGCACTTCCCTAGGTAGCAGCACTGCCTTAAAAGCCTTCCAGCACTTTGCCCCGTTCCCTCAGCGAGTCAGGGTAAACCCTGACCACACCCTGGATGGGGAGGCTTGCAAAATTTGTACCGACCACAAAGCATTGGTATCATTACCACCACCAACACTACCTCTGTCTGCTTTATATTTATCACTGTTTTACAGTACTTTTCTGCGTTCTTCAGCATCTCTTGTATTTTGATTACAGCTGGAAATCTGTCCTGTGCAGAGGTACTCTAATAATAAACCAGGATGGCACCATTTGTCTGTTGATGAGTGTAGCAGTGCACCCCAAATGTCTTCCTTATCGGGAAAGGTTTGGGACTTACCTCTTGTATCCCTTGTAAGGTACAAGGCCCAGAAACTTCTTTACTCGCTTGGCAGTCATTGGCTCAATGCCAAGAGAAAGTATCTGTTGGACCCTCTATTTGCCATTCAAACCTTGTACCTCTTGCAATTGGCAGGTTGCCAATTGAACCACCCCCAATCATTTAGTACATAATATAGAGAACAAAGGGGTCCCACGCATTCTCGCGTTGTTGTAGCAGGTGTAAGAACTTTGTTTCTACACTGTGCACGGCTTTTTTATTATTTTTGTATTATTTTCTTTCTACGGCTTTTTTATTATTTTTGTATTATTTTCTTTCTATTATTAAAACCATTTTGATTTTTCAAGACATACTCGACCATGCCGTCTCACTAATTATTATGAGCTGTTTCTCTGCAAGGCTGGACCCTCAGATGCATTGGGAGGAACCCCAACAGATGAGTTTATAAATCACTACATTCTCTCAGGTTATCCAACAAGCCAGTGTAACAGCCACTTGTGTTCCAGTAGCTGCTCCCCCACTCTTGCAGGGAAGGGCTAGAGAAAACCAGACCCTGCTGGCTTATGGGTTTCTGGCCATCTGGAGTAAACAGCCCTAAAGGGGAATTCTGAGTAGAGGCTATGTTACCATATTAAAACTCACCATCATGTGCCCATCATTCATTTAGCTGAAGGCTGCCAACATCCTGCTCAATATCCTGCAAGTTGCTAAACTGTCCACTTTTAACTGCACATCACCACAACACATACTGTGTCAACACAGTAAGTCACATTTTAATTTTATTTTAGAAATATCATCTTTGCCCCCCATAATGCCATTAATCCCCCTCCTGATGTCCAGTTCTCCACTGTGTTTGTAGCAGACTTCTTTTATTGCCCCACCCTGGTGTTTCACAACAGGTTAGCAGCTCACATTGTCCAAAAACAGTTTTCCCAAAGGTTATAATGCCACCTTTTAATATTTAATAACTTTATTTCAGTCAAGGACATTCTGTCATCTGAAAAATACTCTTGGAACAACAACAGCTTTTTTGCTGTAAGACCAGAAGTTCTGGCCAGAAGTTTCATTTTTCAACACAGCAAATACTAAGAAAATCATTAAGAATCAACCTGTAACAAAAGAATTGGGATTATGGTGAAGGCTACCATTCACACAGTCTTTAAAATCTTCTGTTCTGGTTTGAGACAGGTGTCTGCCAATGAAGGCAGGAACCTTCCTGGGATGGAAAATATGAACCCCTTCCCTCCAAATTATTATAACTTTGAAATTACAGAGCTTTCAGGCAAAGATATAGGAAAAGGAATAACAGTTCTTTAGTAGTGTATATATGTATAACAAGACAAACAAACAACAACAATGGCAGCAAGAAGAAACAAAACCAAAAACCCAATAAACAGCCTTCTCTGAGCTGTCAGGCACTTTTCCCTTTGGTGTAGTTACAGTCACAGCCGGCAGGGGCGCTGGTGGCTCCTGCCCGGGCAAGGCAGATGTGATGATTCCCCTGTGGCTGCAGGGGACACTGTGGAGTGCACTCAGCTGCCTCCGCACATGGCAATGGCAACTCAGGCAGAGAGAGAGAGAGAGAAAGCGAGCAAGGAAAGGGGCTCCCCTTTGCAAACTCACCGGCAGCAGCCAGTCTCAGGGCCACTCCAGGTGGCAAAATGGACTATAGCAGGAACTGTGGAGCAGCAGCCTGGAACAGCAGACATGAGCGCACCCAGGGTGGCAAAACAAAGTGCAGCAAAGACTCCAAAGCTGTGACAGCAGTGGAGCTCTGGGAGGACACTGGATGTTGAGTTAAAACGTAGCGAAAAGCCTGAAGTAGCAGCAGGAAACAGCAGAGCTGGGCAGTGCCAGACAGGCTTCCGCAAGCAGCTGGGAGACGCTCCCTCCAGAGAGGGGGAGGGGAACAGGGACCCCTTCCCAGTGAGGCTGGATGTTGAAAACGTCTCAGTTCAACAGTCACTCTTGCGAGCAGAGGCTCACCCAGAAGCAGTGAAGGACAAAAACTCTGCAGTGGCAGCAAATCCCCCAGGCAGCAGCAGTCCTTCATCAAAACCACAACTATCTCCACTCTGATCCAGAGAGTCAAACAGGGAGAGAGGCCTGAGCCCAATCCCTGACCCCCAGCCAAATCTCGTGGTATCTCTGCATTTCCCAAGAGAAAACCCCCCAGCTACAAAGCTCACTCCCCAGATAAGAAAGTGCAGCCAACCGCATCTTCACTCCCTTGGCTACATCTTTTATCTCTTAAGTATCTTATTGTTGCCATCTCTTAGGCAACAAATGGGAGGAAAAAAAAAGGGAAAAAATCCTAACCTCCACCATCTTCTCTAGCAAGAAAAAGGCTCAGCCAAGTGGGCCCACTCCTAACAAGATGACTGCCCTATCTGTGTAATGGAGATATCAAGGAAAAGTAGTGCAAAATAAAAGCACTGTGTGGGACATGGTCCTGAACAGCAGATTTTCTAGCCACTCCATAAACTAGATGAAATGTGAAAATCCCACCAACACTGCACAGAAAGAAAGCAAAGATAAGATGATAAAGGTAATGAAAGAAAATCCATTACAAAACCAAACACCTGCTAGCAGATGGCTGGGCTACAAACCAAAAAATAAGCATGTTCAGAGAAGTACTTTCAAACAAAGCCTATGCTAAATTTTGCATGAAGAAGCAGTGCACATGCTGAGGCTCTGGGGCTCAAGGGTTCATTTTCATGTCACCAATGAAAACAAACGCCTTGCTAAAACAAATTTGCAAGCTTGAATGCCTGCACAGTACATATTTGAGAACATTCAGAGAAATGTGTCACTTCCCTGTGACTTTCTATCGATTATCCAGAGCCATCCCACACTTGGCATGATACACCAAGGAACAGATCAACCCTTTCCTATCTTGCTGCCCTGGGGCTTTCTTCTGCCCAGCTTCCCAGCTCCAACACCTCTGCTGGCTCTTGTGTTCACACAGCCACATTTCTTCAGTACATACTATTTTATGCATACAGTATTACATCTATTTAAGCAGATATGTAGCATTAGGAATTTTTATTAAACGTGATGTTTACCTAAATCTTTATGTTTTCTCATTTATAAGATTGCAGCTGCAATCTGCATGAGAGAACAAGCCAAATGCACTGGCCTGAAGTTCAAGGAAACAGTGCTTTCTTGAAAACACTTTTTCCTTTCTTCAGAAGCCCAGAAAAACAGAGAAGATGCAAAGCACCTAGATACTTCAAAAAATTTTCAGTAAAATGGTTTCGTAAGCACAATTATCTAGCGATAAAATGACCCAGTCATAGTGCTCTTCACTGTATTAGACTCAGTACCTACAGATGAAGAGAAGAGGCTGTGCCTGTCAAAATGTGGTTTGAAGGAGAGTTTGCTGCTATGCCCAGTCCCTAGCCGGGATGGATGCCTGCTCCAGGCCCTGGCATGGCTGTCCTCTAAACTTGGGCATGACACATGTTAAGCCATAAGGTTAAAGATCTTCATTCTAGTTTGAAGGACTTTAACAGCCTATAGTAAACAAGGGATTAGTAGAGTTCTTCAATTTCGAATTTAATTTTAAATGGAAAATACAGGCCTCTCCCTAAAACCCATCCATCAGCTAACATGAATGCAAGGTGGTGCTGATAAAGTGTATCTGTGCCCCAGCAGCCTGAAACATCTATATTTTTCTGATGAAAAGAGGCATAAGTCCTGCCTGTAACACTGCCTCCTGAAAGAGCTCTGTAGCAAAACTGTTCCCACTCCCTCATTTTATCTGTAGCCTGTAACATGAATTTCAGTTAGAGACCCACAGCATTGCAGACAGAAAGCAATGCAGACCCAAATTTGAAGGGTAGGACCAAAGGTGACAGCATGACCTGTGCATCCACCTCTGGTGCATGAAGTGGGAATAGCTGCAGTTCTGTCTTTCAGAGGCTTGGCCAAAACCAACACTGATCTCAGTATTTACCCTTCATCCTTATAATACCAAGATTTTTTTTCCCCATAACTGTAGTTGCAGGGGGGTTGGGAGGGTGGTGTGGTATTGTTCTGTTCCTTAGCAGGCATAGTATCAACCCATCACTCATAGCAAAAAATACACTCCGATACAATGACTCTCAAGCAAAACACCTTCACTATTTTAGGCTACAAAAGGCAATTATTTGGATGAGCAAAGCCCTCCTATTACATTAAGAACTGACTGATAATTCTAGTTGTACTATACGTTAGCATCTTGATGCTCTAGAATGGTCCTATGAAATCATGGCAATTAAGGGACTTTCCACAAACACTGTGACAACACACAACATGCAACATGCTTGGGACATGAGACTGAGGTAAAGGGAACACTTCTGGAATGGACTCTTTGATATCTAAATATCCACATGTGCACCACAAGGAGCTCCAACCTTGATATATCATATGATCTACTGTGATTTTTGGCAAGTCCAAATACCTCACATAGAACTCTAAAGTCAAAGGTAAAATCCTTTAGGTACAATCCATCAAAGTACATTTGTCTGGACTAAAACAATTAATTATATATGAAGAAATATACACATAATTTATTTGTGGTGCTTACTGTGTCTTCATTTTCATGGGTACCATACATTTTAAAAGGTTATTTCTCAAACCTTCTTCTCCTTCCTCTGTAGTTCTTCCATCAGAGACATAAATGGAATTTCAGCTCACTTTGCTGTTTTGTTGCCTGACTGAATTTTCTGGTATGTCTTACTTCCCAGAGAGAACACAGTATCAGATCTGATGCATTATGCCACTAACAGATATGTGTGTTTACATGCAAGAAGATTCAAATGCACATCACCACACACTGGCATCTTTATAAACAAAGCAAATAAACATGCTTCAAAAGTCCACAGTACCTCAACAGTTTATTGCAACTTTAAGTTCATTTACTTCTCTCATGCTTTTTACTTGTCTCCCCAATCTTTGAGAAAAAATTTTGCTGCAAGTTCAGTAAGATGCCTTTTCTGTCCCTCTCTTGCTCAGTAATGCAACATGAAAGAGCTGTGCTAAAGCCCATTTTACCCTAGCACCATGCCACATGGATTCCTGTTCCTGTTCCACCTTCCTAAAAGGCCTACAAAGTCAAAAAACATCATCCCAGAAGTTACCAGTGTGACCAGCAGCAAAGGTCACCTCAAAAAAGGCTCCCTGAGGGATTTTCCCTTCAGTTTTCTTCCTCTAGGTATCCACCACTCACACTAGCAAACTTGCTTTTCCTGCACCACAAATCAAGAGTTTGCCTCTTGTAATAAATATGGTAGAATAATTCGTGTAAATTAGAATTTAGGATAAATGTATTAGAATGATTTGTGTAGATTTAGAATTTAGAAACAGAAGCCTGAAATAGACACAGATACCAGGGGCCCCTGAGGGCGGTCAGCAGAGAACAAAAGACTAATCACTCCAGTCAACGACCCACTCCCCGCCATTAAGAAGTCATCTCCCCGGTGATGAAATCAGCTTCTCGTGGCAAGGCGATCCCAACACCTCTGAAACCCCTGAAAAGAAGACCCCGCAGGCGGACACCGGACTGAGGCTTCCAAATATCAGACTGTACTCCGAAACTGCACGTCGGCACACACACCCATCACACACAGACTCCAGGACCAGATGGGGGCATTCAGAACACATCGCCATGAAACCCGAAGAGAAGATCCGCCCTTCCAGAGAAATTAACCAAAGACTATACCGGCATTCATTCTATCCCCGCAAGCCATGAACTGTGTATAGAAAGGACATTTGAAATTAAAATGAACTCAGTTGCATCATTAAAGTCTAAACAGTATAAAAAGTGTACCCCGAGCCTCACAACTTGGGTGAACTGTCAGGGCTTAGCTTTATGCTGATCTCTGGGAGACACCCTATCGCCGATTCCCGGGCTCGGTGATGCATTAATTGGGTATTATTAAATTGATTATTGTGGCTGAATTAAATTATATAAATGTCGTCATAATAAATCATTATTATTATTAAAATTCGGCTATCTCATTTATAACACCTCTCAAACATGATTTACCAAGAAATAGGCCCAAAAGCAGGTGCAAAATTTACCTTGGGAAGATGACAAATTTCTGGACTGAGTTGCTCTTCCTTCCAATTCCTTGGCACACACATTATATCTGCAATGCTTCTCCCACAAATGACAGAGTATTTGTTGCAGACACAATCCCTTCCCTCATAATTACATAATCCTGCCTAATTTACTGGAATTCTTGAATTAGAAAACAGCAGGAATAATGAAGTCTGGATAGCCTGATTCCATCCTGCCTAAGTCACAGAGCTCTTATGTGACTCTGCTCAAGTAAAAAAACTTTTCTTCTCCTCCCACACTGTACTTAATTGCTTACCGCTTCTTCCACTCTCTTTTCTACAGCCCCAGAAGACTCTTTATATCCACTTTTTCCTTTTCACTCTATCACGGCAGTAATTCTGTCTGACAAATCTGTAAGAAAACACGCTCAGCTGCTCTGGAGGGCTGCTGAATGCATTGGTTACTGAAGCATAGCTACTTACAGTGGTAAAAAAGATTATAAAGTGAAAGATGCCATGAGTGGGTGCTTGCTGCAGAATAATTGGTGGGAAGCTTCGGTGTTTTTTCAAGTAGGGAGATTAGTTTTTTGAGATTCCAGGACCCATCCTAAACTGACAGCAGCATGTCTGGCTAAAACAGGTCTACTGCAGTGCTATAAAATGAGTCAGCCATAAGAAGATGGAAGGCACTGAAAGCCAAGGTAAGTTAGAAAAGACTGCTTGATCTTGCATACAGAATAACAGAGGGAATTACTGGGCTCCTCACGTGGGAGGACAGAATAACAAAAAAACTACTGGAAATTATTTGATCTACAGAAAACTCAGTAAAATTTACATAAAGGAGTAAGCCTGAAAAAAGAACCGTACCAGAAAACTCTAAGGAACAGATCTGAAATATGAAAGTGTTATAAATGAAATAGGCAAATTTTAATAATAATGNGTAAGATTATCTTGACCTCCATGTCCCTGAAAATTGTCATGAAATACAAAACATGAGATGTTCATAAATATTTCTCCTCCTCCTCCAAAACAGGTAGAATTCTTTTTCTTCCACAATGAAGCGCACACATCCCTGTCAAGTACTTAGGGTGACATGCAGGGTGCAAGACTGCAAGAAATAGAAAACAAAAGGGAAAGGAACCAAAAGATTTTTGAACCGTATGTCATATGTTGAGGACTTCCTATATCCAGAATGGTGCAGAAGACTCCAGATACTTGGGTGTGCTCCTTTTAGCAAGCTAAGATTTTTCTAGTCTTATCCTTCTTTTTGTGACAATGCTTTAATACAGAGCAATTCTCCATCGTCCAATGTATAAATCTACTAAACGCCTTTTGTTCATCACATCTACTTCTTTTCATAGTGGTTAGCTAACAAAAGCCATCATTGAGCACATCCCAGGACCTCAAAGTCAGTACCTGCTGTGTCAGCCAGGTAAAACAAAGTATTCCAATATGGACACAAGGTATTTGGGGAACTGGCTGAAAGACAGGTTTTCTTCTAAAGAGACATATTTCTCAAGTACCCCCTCACCGTAGGTCATAAGCACTATCTGGACTCACTAACCCAGGAAGATTCAAGAGGTGAAAACAGAAATGTCATACATATGGGTGTTGCATGTTTTCTTAGTAAAGGACTAGTTATTACCTCAAGAAAGGACCTACTTCATCATCAGGACAGAAAAATTACATCTATACACCACTAAAAGTCTTTATGCCAGCATCTTTAGTCTAGTGTTGAGATACTGTTAATTAAAAAAATTACAGATACTAAGAAAAAATCTTCAGGTGGTGTGAATTATTTTGCAGAAACACATTTTCTTCATCATTTTCAGGTTCTCCTTTTACATAAAGTACACTTTGATTTTTTTCCGATTTATTTTGCATCTCAAAATATTAATTGCCTCCTATGTTGTAGTCTTCCAACTACTGAGATTCCCGTTATTACCTGTACTCATGCACTTAAGTTTTCTTCCAATTACACATTTTTTTCATGACTGATGAGCTTCTGTACAGCTCTGTCACACAGGACAATAAATAGCAGAGCGTGTCATGTTTCAAGTTAGGGGGAAACAGAAGAGCCTACTTGCACATGCTAAGTCTACGGTAGGAAGGGAATCGGGTTATTCAAGGAAGTCTTCTCTGTACTCAGTGAGTTTTTAATGAAGTTGGTTTCCACAAATGTCAAGACAGAACAAAGAGATCATTGTTTTAAAAAGTAAGAACATTTCTAAGAACCTTTACAGAAATTATTAACAAAACTGTATACCATGATTTGATAAAGATGACTGATACTGCAGGACCCATTTTACTGTCCTTCCTTATATTTAAATATGAACACTAAATAAAACTTAGAGGTATTTCTAAAGAGTAGATACATTCCCAACCTTCAGGAATCTTGTATTTGTGAATGATTTTTCCCCCCAGCTAGCTTCAGGTTTTCACAAGCTAAAATTGTGTCTAAATTTCAAAACATTAGGCTTTGTAAACGCTACCAAATGCACAATTTTTAATGTACCAGCTATTAACATCACATTCTGTTACTGCCAAGCTGCACACCAGCTGTCAGAGTTCCTGCTCCCTCCCTCACAGCAGGCAGCAGACATGTTTTGCAGCAAGACCTGCAAATGCAAATCTCCAACCAGTTTAAAATTTT
>VYZR01051746.1:1862-30241 GCA_013400675.1 Oxylabes madagascariensis | reverse complement strand
TATTTATTAGTGTTAGTACATTTCTTTAGCTCTGCTTTCCCAGTTCTTCAAGTATTCAAGACTTTCCTTTGGAATTCAAACAAAGCAATGATGCTCATATTCAAGATTTTATTATGCCGGAAAGGGCAGTGTGTTGCTTTTTCTCTGAAATGTTTTTTCCTATTTCAATTTTCTTCAAACCCAGCAATAGGAGGAGAGGATTGCTTGGTTTGCCACTTGTGTAAGTTGCACTTTAAAACCACAGGATGCTCAAAAAAAGTTGATTTTCCTCTTTCTTGAGCTGCAGTTCTAAGCAAGGCTCTTAAGGAAGCTCCTTTTCCCCTCCAGGTTTACTATGCAAAAAAAAAACGGCGGCATCAACAGGGCCAGGGAGATGATTCCAGTCACAAAAAGGAGAGGAAAGTTTACAATGATGGGTATGATGATGACAACTACGACTACATCGTGAAAAATGGGGAGAAGTGGATGGACCGCTATGAAATCGACTCTTTAATAGGCAAAGGATCCTTTGGACAGGTAATGGCTCGTTATGTGTTTATGTAATTTCTGTGGATCACAGTTGTATTTAATTTGAAGTGCTATTTCTTCTTCATTTTGAAATTAAAACCTTTTTTCTCACTGCTGTTATCCTGAGTGCCTGTTCAGACATATTTCGTGCTATTTCATGTTACTTCAGAAAACATTTGAATATATTTCGGTGTCTGTTGCATTTACAATGAGAAATCCTCTACCTTTTGCCACCAGTTCACATTTTTAACTTGAGTTAGGTTTTTAGATTGAATTGGGTTTTTAAATTAGAACAATCAATAGTGTTGGATCTTGCCTCTTATAAATGTCATTAGCAGCATTTCTTTTGACTGTTTGCAGCTTTAGCCAAGCCTGGAAGGAGGATGGAGTTTTTATTTTGTTGTTTTTAGTTTTTCTCAGATTTACCAGTCCTTTTACAGTGTTGGTTTAGATAATATTATTTCCATATGAAGTGACATCGCTGCAATAAACGTCACCAAATCAGTTGTAGCTTTATTGTTGTATCATCAGAAGAAACAGAATTAAAAAGGAGAATTCTGAATTCAGAAAGGTGAAAAAGGGAGTTTGAAAATTGGATTTTGCTGATGGATTTGGTTTCTCTTGCAGGTTGTGAAGGCTTATGACCGAGTGGAGCAGGAGTGGGTGGCCATCAAAATCATCAAAAACAAGAAGGCTTTCCTAAACCAGGCCCAGATTGAAGTGAGACTGCTCGAGCTGATGAACAAACATGACACTGAGATGAAGTACTACATAGGTATTGAATTAATTACTCCTCATTTTTATTTTATTATGAATGGTTGAGATCTTGCTGTAGAGCTTAGGCTGCTTTCAGCTGATTTCCAAATCTATTTTGGAATATTTGTGATGATATTTGGTGGTTCCTGCCAAGCTGGTGGGTCCAGTGAGCTCAGGAAGTGTGGGGAAGAGTTGGAATCAAGTGTAGGAAGCCCAGCTGGACATGAAATGGTGGGAGGAGAATTCCAAAGGTGAGACAACAGGAATTTGGAGAAGGATGTGGGGCAGGAAATGGCATTGGAGTGGGAGCAAAATGTGCCCTCTCAGGTGAGTTGTAAAGGACATAGAAGGAACTGCTCAGGGTTAATGGAGAAAACAAATCCATGGACACCAAGCTGACCAAAAATCCACCTTAATTAAAAGTCTGAATTCTCATGGTGCTCATATTCAAGGTTTATTATGCCAGAAGGGGGAGTGTGTTGCTTTTTCCCTGAAATGTTTTTCCTATTTCAATTTTCTTGTGGCAACCTGAAGGTTTGACAACGGCAAACCCTGCTGGCCTCTGAACAGAGGAATGTGACGGATATTTCACTTATTTAATGAAAAAAAAGGCTTAGATTGGTTCCTTTCATAAACTGAGATTGTGCCTGAAGGAAATGAATACAATTCCTTAGGCGTTTTATTAATACAATACAATTCCTGAGCAGTTTTATTAATTGAAGTAATCAGCTTATAAATTGCCATGATGTCATAATGTATTTTAAATTATTCTCACAATTAAATATTTCCTCTGTAAATGTAAGGGAGTGATAACTTATTTTGATAATATATCCCTTCACAAGTTTTTGGTTAATTCAGCTTTACCGAGGTGCACCTGAGGATGTGAAAATGTCCTCTTGTCCTCCAAGCATGGCAGAAATATTTTGTAAATAACACAGAACCAGGAAAAAACCCAATGCTCTGATTTATCTCAGTGCTCCACTTCCTACACATTGATTAAAGTATTTAAAAGATTTCACAAGATTTTCTGGTTTTATTCAGGTGCACCTGAGGACGTGAAAATGTCCTTTTTTCCTCCCAGCACGGCAGAAATATTTTTTAAATCCCACAGAACCAGGAAAGAAAAACGATGCTTGGTTATTTTATTGATGGTCCTCCTTCCTACACGCTGTGTTGTAATTAACCCATAATTCTCAGTATGTATTAATGAGATTTCCCACCTTTCCCCAGTGCATTTGAAGCGCCACTTCATGTTCAGGAACCACCTGTGCTTGGTGTTTGAGATGCTGTCCTACAACCTGTACGACCTGCTGAGGAACACCAACTTCCGCGGTGTGTCCCTCAACCTGACGCGCAAGTTCGCGCAGCAGATGTGCACGGCCCTGCTCTTCCTGGCCACCCCCGAGCTCAGCATCATTCACTGTGACCTAAAACCAGAGAACATCCTGCTCTGCAACCCCAAAAGGAGCGCCATCAAGATTGTGGATTTTGGCAGTTCGTGTCAGCTTGGGCAGAGGGTGAGTTTGGGGGAAAATGGGCGAAAATTCTGTTCACGCTGCTGAAAAACGCAGGATTTTTATGTTGTAATACTCACCTAGCTCATTGAAACTTCATTCATGATGGTTTTAAAACAATTACTCAGTTTTAAATGGAGATCCACAGTCCACAAGAGCTGTAAATATGAGAGTGTCAGAATCCCAGAATTGTCAAGGTTGGAAAAGATCTTTAAGATCAAGTTCAACCATGAACCAGCATGACATTTGCCCCTAAGCCAAGTCCAAAAGTGTCACATCCGCACCTTATTTTGAACAATTTGACAATCCACCACTTCCTTTAGTGCCCCAGTAGATAAAAATTCACCATATGAGAAATTTTCCATGTTTTGTTTTATTTCTCCTTAGCTGTGTTTTTGTGCTGTGTCATTGGTGAATGTATCAGCACTTGGTTGTAGAAATCTGCCGTGCTAATAAATAAAAAATTAGGTAAAAATAAATAAATAAAATATGCTTTTATTGTTATCTTATTCCATTTATATTCCTCTTTCCATAAGCATTCCTTTAGCATTTCCCCTCTTTATGATGAGTGACACTGCAGATTAGATCTTTAGGAAAAGAATTCAGGAATTCATGGACTAACTTCACCAGTGCCCCAGTTGTCTGTTGAGGAGTTGGCACTGGCCAGTAGCACCCCATTGCTTTTTCCCAGAATAAATTTAGGAAGAGTGGATCATAATATGGAGTATTGTATTGAAAGCAGCAATGAAACAGAGATTTAGATTAATTAAAGAGCTTTTTTCTATAAACTAAAAGGAAGGGCTGAAGGAAGTCACCAGGAGGTGAAATGGCATCTGAATTATTTGTCCAAATCCATTATTTATCAATAATAAGACAATTTTGAAATGTTAAGAATCACAATTACATAAACATGACATGACTCAAGCTGAACTTCCTGCTTTTTTTTGTGAGCATAGTATTTTCCTTAAAATTAACATTTAGATACTTTTTATTACTGTCATGAATGTATAGATTTTATTTTCCCTGACACCTCATCTTTCCCTGCACTGAAATGGGATTTCATGGCAGTTGTGTTTTGCCACTTGGAATTTTCCTTCCCTTTGGCTGCTGGGTCTGATTGTGACTTTGGGATGCTTTTATTGCAGATATACCAATATATCCAGAGTCGTTTTTATCGATCACCAGAGGTGCTACTGGGAATGCCTTATGACCTTGCAATTGATATGTGGTCCCTTGGGTGTATTTTAGTCGAGATGCACACTGGAGAGCCTCTCTTTAGTGGGGCAAATGAGGTAAGTTATGTACCAGGAATTGGGGTTTTTTGTTGTTAATTCCCATCATGATTTTCATCTGTTTAATTGGAATGCATAAATCAGGGGAGTCTGGTAATTCTGAAAGGATTAAACATCAGTAACATGACTTTTGTCAGGACACAAAGCTGCCTGTTCATAATTTTCTGTGTCTCCCTCTTACTCCTTAATTTGTTGGGTCCATATTAAATTTTTCTTAAATTAATTAAGTTAGAACTTGTGTGAGTAGCTGACATTTATGCCACAGCTTGTCCTTCACAAACCCATTTTATTTGGGACAGGTGGATCAGATGAATAAAATAGTGGAAGTTTTGGGGATACCACCAACCCACATCCTCGACCAGGCACCCAAAGCAAGAAAGTTCTTTGAGAAGTTGCCAGATAGCACTTGGAACTTGAAGAAGACCAAAGATGGAAAAAGGGTAGGTAAAACAATTAGGATAATGATACATGTATAAAAATATTGGTGAATTGTTAATTTGTTTTGCATAATGTTACTGAAAATGCAGCTTTGTTGTTGATTTTGTTCTGTCTTGTCAATTAAATAACATCTTCAGTCGTGTCGAGTAGTTTCCTGATTTGCTTTGACTTTTGATGTGGAATCTGTGCACACACCCCCAAGGCCTCACACACTGATTCCAAGCCATTCCTCCCTCCCCACAGGAATACAAACCACCGGGAACTCGCAAACTCCACAATATCCTGGGAGTTGAGACAGGAGGGCCGGGTGGGCGCCGTGCTGGGGAGTCGGGTCATACTGTAGCTGACTACTTGAAGTTCAAAGACCTCATCTTAAGGATGCTTGACTATGACCCCAAGACACGAATCCAGCCCTACTACGCCCTGCAGCACAGTTTCTTCAAGAAGACGGCGGACGAAGGTACCAACACGAGTAACAGCGTGTCCACGAGTCCTGCCATGGAGCAGTCACAGTCTTCAGGAACCACCTCTAGTACATCTTCAAGCTCAGGTGGGTTTTGGTCATGAGCAGGTGATAAAATTCTGCTTCCTAGTGTTGGTCACTGCCCAGGCTCCCCCGGGAATGGGCACGGCCCCGAGGCTGCCAGAGCTCCAGGAGCCTTTGGGCAGCGCTGCCGGGGATGCCCAGGGTGGGGTTGTTGGGGGGTTCTGGGCAGTTGGACTGGATGATCCTTGTGGGTCCCTTCCAACTCAGAATATTCCATGATTCTGTGAAATGTTAATTTTTTTCCTGTACTGTCAAAAAATATCAGTCATGATCACTAAATTATTTTAATCAGCTGGAACAGGTAAACAGAAAACCCCCCCAAAACCCAACTAGATGAGCAAAAATGTGAGTGATTAACATTGATCTCATACTTTCCCCTTGAAGCACTTTATAAGTCTTTATGCTGCCATTACTTCATAGCTGTGAAATCTGTGTCCCTTCAGTTATTGAGCATGTTGGGGTTTTCCAGGTGGATCTTCTGGCACGAGCAACAGCGGAAGGGCGCGGTCAGACCCCACACACCAGCATCGACACAGCGGTGGGCACTTCACTGCTGCTGTTCAAGCTATGGACTGTGAAACACACAGCCCACAGGTAATGCAGAACATCTTAGTGCAGAACAGATAAAACTAGAAATTCTCCCCCATGTGGACAGTTAATTGGTGTGTAGCTAGACCTTGCTCTTTTAGTAGCCTTTAATCAGCTGTGTTGTTCCAGAGGTTCCTCTAATGCTGTTGGCACCTTTCAAGGTATGAACTACAATATTTTTATTTAATTTCCTTGGCTTATTTTCTCCAGGCTTCTCAGCCAGAGGTCAGGGCTTTATTTTTCTATGTGTTGTACAAATGTTGGTACTATAATATAAAGCTGCTCCTATAGTTTTGACAGCAAAGTCAGTTGTCAGACTTCCCTTAACTGTTTGAAAATAACATCCAGGTTGTGCATTCGTTTTTCTTAAGGTATATATAGAAAAGTATTGGAAATGATTCTTAAGTACATGCCTGCATTTCTAAAATAATTGTGCGACTACGAAGCTTGGTTAACGTTTTAAAAAATTGGCATAAATACGAATAACCTGGTCTCTCATATATTGTTCAAGATAGAAAAGTATTGGAAATTATTCTTAAGTACATGCCTGCATTTCTAGAATAATAGTGCAACTGCAGGGCTTGGTTAAAGAGGGAGGGAGAAGAGCGAGATGGCACTGCCATGCTGGTCTGCCAGGATCTGCACCTCCAGGTGCCTGGACTGCTTGGCCAGCCTCATCACAAAGATGGGAGAGCCTGGGGCTTCAATTCAAACCTACAGCAGGGATAGAATGAACAGGCAGAGCACCTTGTGTAAGATGGACCTTCAGTACTGAGGTCTCACAGGGACCCAGCCTGAACAAGGCAGCACAGACCACAGGGAAAAGTTGCTTAAAAGTTGGTTTTAAAAAATTGGCGTAAATATGAATAACCTAATCTCTCAAGTGTTGTTCAAGAACTGACTGGATGTGGCACTGAGTTGACAAGGTAGTCAGAGGTTGGATGGTCTTCGAGGTCTTTTCCAACCTCTATGATTCTGTGAATTCTGTGAAATGACAGCTTTGAGTCAGCATTTGAATTTGGATCTTGCAGGTTCGGCAGCAGTTCCCTCCTCCGATCGGTTGGACAGCCACCGAAGCTCCCACCCAGGTCACCGTCGAGAACCACCCGGTTCAGGAAACCACCTTCCATGTAAACCCTCAGCAACAGAACGCATTACACCATCACCACGGCAACAGCTCCCACCACCACCACCATCACCACCACCACCACCACCACCATGGACAGCAAGCCTTGGGCAGCCGGACCAGGCCGAGAGTCTACAATTCTCCAACAAACAGCTCCTCCACCCAGGATTCTATGGAGGTGGGCCACAGTCACCACTCCATGACATCCCTGTCTTCCTCAACTACTTCTTCCTCTACATCTTCCTCCTCTACTGGTAACCAAGGCAATCAGGCCTATCAGAACCGCCCAGTGGCTGCTAATACCTTGGACTTTGGACAGAACGGAGCTATGGACATGAATTTAACAGTCTACTCTAATCCGCGCCAAGAAACTGGCATAGCTGGACATCCCACGTACCAGTTTTCTGCTAATACAGGTCCTGCTCATTACATGACTGAAGGACACCTTGCCATGAGGCAAGGCATTGATAGAGAAGAGTCTCCCATGACAGGAGTTTGTGTTCAGCAAAGTCCTGTGGCTAGCTCGTGACTAAACTGAAACTAAGTTTGTTTCTTGTGTGTTTTTATAGAAGTGGTGTTTTTCCAAAAAACAAAGTGCAAAGCTGCTTGAATCAGAAGGAGATAAACTCACTGAACCGCTACAGGAGGGCAAAGTTGACTATTTTTTTAAACTTGAAAAGATTGCAAAGGGACAATGAAGTTTTTTTTTTTTGTTGGTTTTTTGCTGGGGGGAGGTTTTTTTGGTTGTTTTTTTTTTAAGAGCCATGTCTGGACCCACCTTAACAGATAGCTTAGTGGTGTTCACCTTTTGCTTCCCCCATTTTAACTTGCCACAACCTAGTCATAGTTTGGTTTTTTTGGGGAGGGGTTTTGATTTTTTAAAGTTTTTAATTTCTTTTTTTTTTTTTGCTCTCATTCGACAGGGGTTATTGTTCAAATGTTAGTCATAGTTGCAAACTAGTTTCTTTTTAAAGGCATTGCACACGATTTCTAAAAAAAGGCCCTTTGAAGTTTTTTGGGTGGGAGGGGGAGTGAGTAATATATATATTTTTTTTAGTTCCCCAAACAACCATGGGCACAGAAATGCAGTACTGTAAGAAAGAGGGACCTTCAGATTACACAAATATATTATTCTTCAGCTGTAAAAAGGGACGGTTGTGACGGAGTTTGTGAGGCACATTGAGCATGCGAAGTGGCGGTGAGCAGAACTCTCCTTTTCTGAATCTACTGAGGATCAAAGCAGCAATTGTGATGGGAATTCTGTGGGTGCCACCTTTTGGAGCCCACGGGCAGTTAGGATGGAAATCTGACTGGTTTCATAACTGAGGTGCACTGAGAAGCAATCAACGGGTCGGTCCTGGCCAGTCCTGGGGAGGTCTAAGTGGTGGTCTTTGGGATAACCTTTGGCCTTATGGATTTGGACTCTTAAGTTAGAAGAGCCTACCATTTCAGATGCAATCACTTTTGGACATGCTTTTGCAGACAGTCCTTAATGCTGAAAACACAGAGAATGGGTAATTCAAGAGGCCTTTCTTTTAAAATAGACTTTTGTGACCCACTTATTGTAAGGTATTGCAAGGTCACTTTGCGTGTGTCATAAAGTTGACTTCCTTATTGGTTGAAGGTCACAGGAGTAGTGGTTTGCGTTTGATGGAAATAGCTACAACTGTGTCCCTTCCTGCTTTTTACTTTTTTCTTTTGCTTTTTCTCGGCACGTGGTTTTCTCCACCATTACTTCTGCACAAAGACGTCTTCTGTTCATCCTGAACATTTTTAAAAAAAAAAAAAATGCAGAATTTTATGTGACTGCTTTTTTGCCTCACAATTATGCTGTGAATTTTACAAAAATTTATTTTCTTTTTTGATAATTTATTGTACCAAAGCTGTTTTTATAGCACATAGATGTCTGTAACCAATAATGTAGCAGTTCTGCACTTTGACACAAGGTGTAACTAGACCATTTTTAAATGTCAGTTGAAAAATTATGGCTGTACTATTGCTTAAACAAAACTGGAACTGTTGTTGAATTCATAGCCAATACATTTACAGCAATCTGTGTACTGAAGATAATAGATTGACATCTACTTGGAGACTATAACATCTGTTACATTATCAATGTGTTCAGGCTTCTGAAGGTTAAAAGGGACACTAGATCCAGAAGCTATGAAACCAGCAGTTGATTCTTGTATTCCTTATTAACATAATTGTAAACTTGAAGGCAAAGACCTTGATTGCATGAACAGGTCCAAAAAAATAATAGGCTGAGTAAAGCAAAACCCTCACGGGAGACCTGAGGTTAGCAGGCTGTATTTAACAGGTGCCTAATTTTTGGGTAACGCTGCCTTAATATAACACAGTCAGCTTGGCAGTTGCAAAATTTATGGGCCCATCCAAGAGATTTTATTTTTTTTTTTGTGGGAAAAGGGAAGAAAAAAATAAAAAAAAAAAAGCTGCGTGGAAAAAAACCAACCTTGGTGAAAGAATGAAGGTGAGTTCCTTGATTGCCCATCCCAGATGAACAGTGTTGCCCATCCTCTCTTACAGAAGCAGTGATCTACCTCTGCCAGTAAGCCCTTGGAAAAGTTAATTTTAGCAGCAAATGGTCAATTCCATGCGGCCAAGTCGTTTTTTCTGTCGAAAAGGTGGAATTTTTTATACTCACAGTGGCAACGCAGCAGCTGACTACCATGTAAACAGGAACGAATCCTTGGGATTAGCATTTCTTTGTAAATCATGGTTTTCTTAATCAAATATTTCTTTTTGTACCGACACATCAACCCTGTGGATGAAAATGGATATTTTTTTTTCCCCCCGTTTTTTTTTCTTTCTTTTTTTTTTCTTTTTTCTTTTTTATTTTGGTTTTCTTTTGAAGCTCAGTAATTCAGAGAAGTTTACAGGATTTGGAAGGCTGTCACCTTAGGAAAGGATGCTGAGTTTAGCAATATTAAAAAAAAAAAGGAATCCAGTTCTTACTGCTGTCTAGGAATATAAGGGTAATACAGAATCTGGGTAACACCGCGCGCGCCGGTTGCCACCCCTTAGCAAGCGCCAAAAAAAAAACCAAACCCCACCAAACCTAAAGCAGTTCAAAGAAATAACCTCTACATCAAGAAGAAAAAAAAATCATAAAATCCAGTGCTTCTGCATACTGTGTTATGTTACAGTCCAGTTTTGTGTGCTTTACTACACAGTTTGGTTACAGGACTTCTGTGCATTGTAAACATAAACAGCATGGAAAAGGTTAAATACCTGTGTTCAGATTGTAAGATCTAGTCCGGACTTGCTGTGTATATTGTAACGTTAAATGAAAAGACAAGCCCTTTGTATTATAGTCATGCAGTCTTATGTATGATAAACAGTTGAATAATTTGTCCTCAGACTCTTTACTGTGCTTTTTAAAAAGGAGAAAAAAAAAAGCAGCGAAAAAAGAAGAGTAATTTAAGAAAAAACAAACAAAAAATGTAACGTAGTAAGTCTTCCTATGCAATTAACCTACTCCAAGCCATGGTATGGTAGGTATAATTATACTATAATATGTAAATATCAGATACATTGAAACAGACTTAAAAATATGAAAGTAAAAGTTGGAGGCGTAACAGCTAATTTGGAGTTTTTAATTGAAAACCAGCGAGGTCTGCAAATCACTGATGTGTGAACACAGCTCTGCTTGATTCTCATGGACTGTGCTTGTAGTTTGAGTTCTTTAATCCTCATCTCTTAGTCTGAGTGTTCTGATGTGCTCTGCAGCTTCCTCCCTGTCCCAGACGAGCTGGTTTTGAGGCCATGGAATGGGATTTTGGGAGTGGCCTGGCCTGCCGTTATCCCCAGAACCCAGCCCCAGTTCCTCCTGCATCAACAACTCCCTGGCTTTGGGTGCAGTAGGACCTAGTTTTGGAAAAGCTGATTTTCCTGTAGGTTCTGCCAAGTGGGAGGAGTTTTCTGTGTCTCTGGAGGGATTCAGCCAGGTTATTTCCAGGCTCCCAGTCCTCCTTCAGCTCTGGGACTGCTGAGTTACAGCTGGTGGCCACCAGAGCCTGGCAGAACGATGAGTGACAACTCCAGTACGAAACTATTCCACGTAAAAATATGTTAACTTGACTAACCTCCTTCAATCCTTTAACTGTAAAGCTCTTACTGAAACCTCAGATGTTTCCAAACCCCTTTGTAAAAGCTGGAATTGCTGCACACAGCCCCTGGGAGTGGTGCCAGTCCTGCTGTGCGTGTGCAGGAGGTGCAGCTACATCCTCTCACTCGGTTCCTTGCCTGTTTATCCCTCCCAGGATTGCAGTTTTCAACNGGAACAGGGACAGGAGGAGAGGGAACGGCCTCAGGCTGGGCCAGGGGAGGCTCAGCTTGGACAGCAGCAGGAATTTCCCCATGGAAAGGGTGCTCAGGCCTTGGAACTGCCCAGGGAGCTTTGGAGTGCCCATCCCTGGAGGTGTCCCAGGAAGGGCTGGAGGTGGCACTCAGTGCTCTGGGCTGGGGACAAGGTGGGGATGGGTCACAGGTTGGGCTTGATAACCTTGGAGGGCTTTTCCAACCTCAGGGATTCCCAGATTCTGTGATATTTTATTTGGAATGATTGGTGTTAAACTGTACAAAACCTGCCCAGCAAAGGAAGGCACCTGGTCGAACAGTGGCTTTCTGTTCCACATCCCTGTTTTTGTGGGGTTCTACAGAAACATGTTGGAAATCTGCAGCTGGTTTTTAGTTTTCCACCTCATGATGACTGTGGAGCTGTTCCTTCCTCACTGATGAAGACGCCTTGATTTGATTTCAGCAGTTCTCCATAGGAGCCCTGTCAAATTTATGGGATCTGAGGGGGTTTGTAGTTGCTGTTCATTACGTTTTATGGTCGATGTTCTGGAGCATCAGAGTTAATAATTGCTGGGGTTGTTCAGCCTGGGAGAAGGCTCCAGAGAGACCTCAGAGCCCCTTCCAGTACCTGAAGGGGCTCCAGGAGAGCTGGAGAGGGACTTGGGACAAGGGATGGAGGGACGGGACACAGGGAATGGCCTTCAACATTAGGAAGGTTAAATACATAGGTTTAATACAGAAGACATTTTTTATCATGAGCAGTAGAACCCTGGCAAAGGTTGTGGCTGCCCCTGGATCCCTGGCAGTGTCCAAGGCCAGGCTGGGCATTGGGGCTTGGAGCAGCCTGGGACAGTGGAAGGTGTCCCTGGGGGATGGGGTGGATGATTTTTAAGGGGGTGGAAATGGATGATTTTTAAGATCCTTTCCAACCCAAAGCTTTCTTTGATTCTGTTAAAAATGGGTTAAAAACTTCTCAAATCCGTTGTTGTGTGATTACTGAGTCCTGCTGAGCACTGACTTACGAGTCTCTTGCCAATTCCCAGGAATTTTAACAATTTCTTGAAACTTCAGGTTTTATGGATATTGCTTGTTGTGTTGAGTAATAAAAGAGGAGCATGGCTAAGGTAGGAGAAATTAACAACCAAATCCCCCTCCTGTAGGCCTCCCCTCGAGAAAGGAGATGGATTTGATGGATGTCGATTGTCCAAAACCAGTGAGTTAATAATTGGAAAATGATATATGGAAAATTAAATACGGAATTTGTTTGTTCTGAAGAAACTAATGGAAGATCTCAAGCAGAAAATAATAATAATAATAAAAAAAAATCTTTCTTCAGGATCTCTCCTCCCCGACTGGGGATGTCTTTACCACTTCCTGTCGTGTTTCAAAGCTCTCTTTTCCTTCAGATTTTCCTGCCAGCCAGCTCAGACAGGAATCCAGGACTCCTTCCCATCAATATCAGCAGCTGGTAGATGGAATGAATAATTCTGAGACTGCAGGAATGATGAGGATGATGATGATGATGATGATGATGATGGTGATGATGATGATGGTGATGATGATGGAGTTCCCTTTATCCAAGACAGGAAGAAAGGCTCATCCTGAACGCAGCACATTGAGCTAAACTCAACAAAGCATTTCCTAATTTGTACTTGAAGGAAAGTCCCATTTTGGAGACCTTTGGAGTCAAGAATGAGCTGAGGGAATTCAACCATAGAATTGTGGAATGTCCTGAGTGGGAAGAATCCACAGGGATCATCCAGAGCCCTGCCCAGACCCCCCAACAGCCCCACCCGGTGCATCCCTGGCAGCGCTGCCCAAAGGCTCCCGGAGCTCTGGCAGCCTCGGGGTCATGCCCATTCCCTGGAAGTTGAGTTCTCAAAGCTTGAGTGTCACAGTCTCAGTGACCTGGGAGGAGAAATCCAGGAATCTCAGGAGCCAGGGCTTGAAAAAGCAAAGATGTCACAGAGTTCCTTCATGGGAACAGTGACGGAGTTTTGTCAGAAGTCCAACATTGTAACTTTGGCTAAAAGGTTTTTAATGCCCTTTTCGTTTGCTTTTAAGTTGAAGCTGTAGTTCATTTCCCTCTTCAGAACACTTCAAAGTCTTTTCTCCTCCCCTCCCAAATTCCTGTCCTTTCTCAGTGTTTCTCCTTCCTCTTCCCTGCTTTCCACTCTGACCCTTCTCCCCTTTCCTACACTTTTTCTCCCTTTTCACATTTTTTCCCTCCTTTTCCCATCTTTCAGCTTTGAATTTTCCCTCTGCTTTTCTTTTTCCCCCTTCTTTTTCCCTGTTTGTCTGTCCCTTCTTTTCCCACTGCTTTTCCCTGCTTTCTCTCCCCTGTTGCTTTCCCAGTCTTTCTGCTTTTTCTTCTCGCTGTATTTCTTTCCTTTTCCTGCTTATTCTCTTCCTCTCTTTTCACATCTTTTCCTGTTTATTCCTTGCTTTTGTTTTCCTGCCATTCTTTCCCTGTTTTTCTTGCTTTCCCTCCCCTGCTCTTCCCTTCCTCTCCCTCCTTCTTTCCCTTTTGGTTTCCACCCAAGTCTTTCCTTTTCCCCCTTTTTCTTCTTGGTGCTTTCAAATTTTTCCTCCTCCCTTCCTTTGAGTTCTCTTCCATTATTTTTTCAGGATCTTTCAACATCCCCCACTTTATTTTCCTTATTCTTCCCTATATTTTATTTTCACTTCCCATATTTCCTGCTTGGTTTTTCTGCCTGTCTTTCCCACTTCCTTTGCCACCCTTGATTTGCATTTGCTTTCCCCCTACTTTGCTTTCCCTTCATGTCTTTTCCCCCTCTTCTTTCCAATCTTTTCTCTTTTCCCCTTCTTTTTTCCCCATTATTTCAACACTTTTTGAGTGCTTCTGTGCTTTCTTTCCTCCCTTCAGTGCTTTTCAGATTTCTTCCCCTTTTCTCCTCTACTTTTTTCCAAATGTTTTCCAGGTGCATTTCTTTTTCCCTTTGCTCATTTTTCCAGCCCCTCCCTGCTTTTCCCTGCTTTGACTTTTCCATTTTTCCCTATCTCTTCCATGCTTTTTCTGGGTAATTCAATTTATTTTTTTCCCCCTCTTCCTTCCTTGCCTTTTCTTTGCTTTTCTAGTCTTCCATTTTCCTTTCTTTCATGCTGTTATTGCCACTCCCTATCCTTTTCAATACTTAAGAGACTTTTCTCTGCTCTTCAGGTCCTTTCCTTGCTTTTCCCTTCCCTTCCCTTTTCCCTACTTTTCCTTTCTCGTTCCCACTTCCTGCAGTGCTTTGACTTCATTTTCACTGATTTTCCTGTATTTTCTTTCTTCTCCCCTCCATGAAAAGATTCCTTTTCATAACCCTCTTGATTCCTTCCTTTTCCTTTTCCTTTTCCTTTTCCTTTTCCTTTTCCTTTTCCTTTTCCTTTTCCTTTTCCTTTTCCTTTTCCTTTTCCTTTTCCTTTTCCTTTTCCTTTTCCTTTTCCTTTTCCTTTTCCTTTTCCTTTTCCTTTTCCTTTTCCTTTTCCTTTTCCTTTTCCTTTTCCTTTTCCTTCTCCTTCTCCTTCTCCTTCTCCTTCTCCTTCTCCTTCTCCTTCTCCTTCTCCTTCTCCTTCTCCTTCTCCTTCTCCTTCTCCTTCTCTTCTCCTTTTCCTCTCTCTTTTCAATCCTTGTAACTTTCCCTACTTATTCTCACTCCTTTGCAGGTCTTTTTTCT
Source organism: Oxylabes madagascariensis (assembly GCA_013400675.1). NCBI lineage: Eukaryota > Metazoa > Chordata > Aves > Passeriformes > Timaliidae > Oxylabes > Oxylabes madagascariensis. Next base: position 15,476 of record VYZR01051746.1, on the reverse strand, counting down.
CCCCCCATCCTTTTCTTTGTTCTCACTTCTGAGGAAGGAAGGAGCGTCCTTTTTTTGGTGCCTTTTTTCCCTATATAATTCTAATTATTATTCTAATGGACCTGTAAATGCTCCATTAATGCTTTTTAGTTCTCTTTCAACTATTTCCCCATTTTCTGTTTAGTTTCTTGTCTTTATAACCTTTTGTTTTACAGGTGTGAAAATGGTTGAGAGAAGTTTTCTCCCTAAATTGAAAATTTCCTAAGGAAAAAGGGTTGCCCAGGGGAAAAACTGGGGAGTCACAACCTCTCCTGGTGCAAAGCAGAGCTGTCATTTTCCCTCCTGGGAAGTGCTGAAATCCAGACTTTGCTCATTTTCTGTATCCTCACCAGACATTTGGGAAGGGGTGATGGCAAATCCCGTAAATGACAATGACGTGGCAAACTGGGACAAAGTTCATGAAAGCTGTGAGAAACCTGAGAAACCTCCCCAAGGCTGGAATCCAGGGAATGGCACGTGGGATATCTGCAGCTCCATGGAAAGGCCCAGGGGGAAAGGACTCGGAGAGGAAAGGATGGGGGGAATGGAGACTGGACAGACTCAGGCTGATTATTTAATGAGAAAGAAAAAAAAACTGTAAAAATTAAAAATACACCTGGTATGGCACAGTCAGACCTTCTACACAGCTTTGTCTTCGTGAGGTGAAATTCTTTTGCTTGAAAAGCTGAAATGGAATCGAATTTTTGAGTGGCAAAATCCAAACTTTCCCATGTGATGTAAAAACTCGCTGCTGTGAGTCCTACTGGATCCACTGGAAAAGCATCGGAGAGCTGAGGGATGACTGTAAATCACAATTAACACACTGAGGAGAACAGGCACCCTCAGCCCCAGGGGCATCCATCCTAATTATTGAAGGTTAGGAAAAGCTTCCTGGCTACTTCCAGGCACAAAAAGTGCACAAAAAGCTGCTGGAACCATTCTTGCTGCATTTGGAATTGGGAGAAGATCCCGCAGGAGATCCTGTTCTGTGGCCATGGAAGGGCTTCCCAAGCTGCCTGTCCTGCAGCTTCTCCCTCATCCCAAATCCAGGTCCAGCCTCAGCTGCATCACAGGAAAAGCTCCTTGTCCCTCTTTTTTTTTGAATATTGGCCAAACTCTCCCAGCTGGGAGCTGGAGCAGGCGTGTTTTAGAATCCGACCAAGGATTTAGGAGGGGTAATAGGAGAAGGAGGAAAAAGCAGATCTGGGCAGGCCCATTTCTCCCAAGTTGTTTTTCCTCGAGTTTTGGAAAAATTCTGTCCAGTAACTCTCCATCATTATCTGAAATAAACTTCACTCTGGCTGGGTGGAAGGGCCTGCTTGAAAACCATTACAAATATTTCAGTTGCAGTGGGTTCTTGACACATCTGACATGGTCTGTCCAGGTCTAATTTTAGCTGCTGCTCTGCCAGCCCTCATCCCTCCCAAATTCTGAGCCTATGTTTAGAAGCAGCAGCCTTCCAAATTCTAATGGGCCTCATGCTTTGCATTGAAGCTGCAGAAGTTAAAGCCAATTGAAACAAGTGCCTCAGCATTCAGTTCTTTGCACTTTCAGTTGGTTTAACTTCACTTTAAGGTGTTCTCTTGAGGGAAAATTTGAATGAAATCTGGTTTGGCCGGGGACACTGACGGTGCATTTATTAACTGGGATGACGTTTGTTTAATCCCGCACACACCTTGGGGGATTTCCCCTCAAGTATTAATTTAGGAGAAGGAGAGAATATTTCCTACCTGTTCCTTCTTGCAGAACAGNAAATGTCTTTGGACACATCCCCTCATTGTGGGGAAAATAAATTCAGGTGTGTGCAGCCCCTTCCCTCTGCCCTGGAGCGGTGGTGATCCCTGATTATTATTTGTGTGTGTGTGAGGAGGTTCAAGGCTCTGAGCTGATTCTTGACAGTGAAGCTTCAGACAAACTCCTTCTTTTTCTGAGTTACAAACCATGCTGCAAAGAATCTGTGGTAAGGGAGCTTTTTAGAAAAGATTGTTTCAGTCCTGCATCTTTTTGGTTCTGTTGGAATAATTTCCCTTTTGGGCACAAACTGACCCAGCAAATAAGGCAAATTATTATAGTTCTGCTGGATGGGTGTCCCTGCTCCTTCCCTGTGGAAATAGGGAATGTAGTGAGGAGTTTGTGACTTATCTCAAGTAAAGAGACAAAGGAAAAGCTGACAAGACTCTGCTGAAGAAACAAAAGCCCCGGAGTGCAGGAGTTCTGGACTTCGTCTGGGTGTACCATGGGCAGAGAAACTTCACAAGGCTGAATTCCACAACTTGGGAAAACCAAAAAGAAATTTTGATGTTCATTAGGGAATTCTAAAAGCTCCAGTGCAGCAAAAGTGGAATTTATGCTGTTTCTGGGGGCAGGAAGGCAGAAAGCTCTATCTCAGACCACGAATGCATCAGCAGAACATAATTCCAGAAGGGGAAGCCACACTTGATGGATCAGAAAAAGTGCAGAGGCTGCAACTGTCAACACAGAAATAACTGAGAGTGGATTCGAGGTAAGAGATACGAAGGAGGAGCAGCTATTAATAATGAGGAGACATCGAAAAAATCCCGCAGCCGCCCAGGGGAGGAAACCTGAGAGCACAAATGCTGCTGGAAGGATTTGTAAAAATAGCAAAGGCATCTTTGCAGGGGATGCTTCTCAGTCGTGCCACTGCAGGAATGGAATACAAAATGCAACTTCCTAGAGCTGGAGGTCCCTTAAAAGATTTCTGGAGCTGACCAAGCCCACAGCAGAGGAAAAACCTCGGAGAAGCAGCTGAGCTGCTGTATCAGGTGACTGGATTTGATCCAGGGTGGAGAGCAGGAGCACTTGGGCACATCAGTCAAGAGTGGAACGTGACGGGAAGAGAGTGGAGGGGATAAAGCACAAAGAAAGTGAAGAATTCAAGGGAGCCACAAAAAAGAAAGAAATAAAACCCGTATGAAATCCATCCACACTTTTCATGCAATTATGATTTTTAATAGGCAAGGACAGGGTTTTTCCCAGTCTTTGGGACAAGGATGAGAATATGGAGGAAAAAAATGAGTGGAAAAGGGAACACCTGGCTGGCCTGGGTGATAACAGGGATTTTACCATGAAGTGCAGCAGCAGGAAGAGTCTGGCTGAGAGTTCCCTCTTCGCAGTCAAATTAAATCTCTTTGCATGATTTGACCTCTCTGATTAATTTGCACTTTATAGGAGAAACATTTACCAAAAAACCCCCCAACTTTCCTCTCCTTTTCAGTATTAATATAAAAATCCAGGATGTCATGGAGGTGGTGCAGTCCCTGTCTGTGGGAGTGCTCAGGAGGAGTCTGGATGTGGCCCTTGGGGACAGGGTTTGGGGTGCTGCTGGTGCTGCTGGGGTGGCACTGGGTGACCCTGAAGATCTTTCCCCTCCTTGATGATTCCATGTGAAAATGGTAAATTGTGAACCAGTGGTAGCATGGACACTTCCAAGTACTCCAAATCTTAAGGCATTTAGAGGAAAACACCAATTTTCATGGACCTGAACAACACCAAAGATAAAAAAATCCCCCTAGAAATGAATCGTTCCACATAAAACCTCCTTGTGTTTCCTGCTGTTCACTGAGAACCACCAGGACTTCTCCAAACCAGCAAAACTTTATTTGTTTTGTTGTTGCTGCTCCAAATAAACCAAATTTACCCGGAATGATTGCAGCCAGCTCTGCTGGTGGCTTCTGCTCCTTACATAACCTCCTCCCTCAGGGGCTGATCCCGTGGGCACAGGGAGCAGCCTGACCCTGGAATGAGGCTGGAATTGCTCAGAGGGGAGGAAACTGGCAGCTCTGCAGCCCACCCTGCTCCATGGAATTCAGGGATGTGTCATTCACCAAACCAGAAGGGTTTGAGGCCATCCCACAACGTGCTGAGCAGCTCTGGTGCCACTCCCAGGCTCTAATTTGGGAAAAGAATCCCTGCACCCCCCTGACTTCAACGCATGACTTTGCTCCTGAGCCTGAACGCCAAATTTCCTGATTTGGTGTCACAAACAACTTCAATTCCCAGAGGAAAAAAAACAACCAAAAAACCAAAACCCAACCCCCCCCGCCACCAACCCCCACAAAAACACCACAAAACAAACCAACCAACCAACCACTCCTCCAAACAACAGAAAAACCCCCAAAAAACAAAGACAACCAAAAACCAGAATTCAAATACTGATAAAAATGTTGCTTTTTTGTTCTTCTTCCAGCACATTTTAGCAAAACATTTAACAGCAACATCACTGTGTTAATGCAAATAACATATTCCTGCTGTTTGGAGGGCATGGGTTCATGATCTCTTTATATAAAAGCAACTTTTCCCTGAGTTTTGTGCAAGTTGATAATTTTCCGTGAAAGGTTAGTGATTCTTTATTGTCATCTTTGTTCCTTTTCCAGGAGTTAACTTGTGTGATGTAAAATTCGGTGTGAAGGGATTAATAATCTGTTAACATCATATAAAACTATATTGGAGTGCACTCAGTTCTTTAATATCAGCAGGGGACTGAATAATAGAAAATGCTGTTTCTCCTTTTTTTTCCACAAAAAAATAAATCTCAGAGCCTGATTTTCAGTTATTTTTATTTTAAATATATTAGACCCTCAGATATGGGACTTGGTTTTTGTTTTAATGATTCATAATACCAGGATTGAGGCATTTTTTTGGTTAGAAAAATAGAATAGAAAGATAGAATTTGCTGAAATTCTTACCCATTTTTCCTGATTTCTATCAAGAATAGTTTGAATCCAATCATTCAATCGGAATATTCAGTGTAGAGGAGATGTGGTGCTGTGCAGGAGTTTGACCTCCACTTCTATGGAATCACAGAATCATTTGGGTTGGAAAAGATCTTAAAGCTCATCCAGTTCCAACTCCTTCCAATTATGAATTTTTAAAAATTATTTAATCCCCCAGCTTTGTCTGCTCTGGCAATTATTGATTTCCAGGCTGTCAGCTCCAGGCTTCTCTCCAGTCCATCTTTGCCTTGTCCAACACTCCCCTGTAGTTCAGATAAAGTTCAAACTCTGGCCTGGCAATTCTTATGTGAAGCAAACTTTCAAATAATCCACAATTTTCAACGTTTGGAAAAAGCTGAAAAGCAGACAGAATTTTGGAGAACAGAAGAAAGAGCTCATGGAAAAGGACTTTTACTTTTGGTTTTTTCCTTTGTCTTGGGTTGCAATGCAAGATGTACCCAGCAGTTTGTATTCAATTTNTGAGAGCTCCTTAATTTCAAAATTCTAATAATCTGGAGGGAGGGGATTTAAATTCTCCATTTCAAGGGAGGCTCCTGCCTTCCTTAGCAGACACCTGTCTTTCCAAACCAAGACACTTTGGTTCCCTTCCATCCCTGCCCTGGAAGGGCTCCTGCCTGATCTCTCAGCCACATTTTCATTCTGTCTCCTCCTTTTCTCCTGAGCTGTGTGGGTTTGGTGACATTTTATCCCAGCAGGAGCACTCTCCACATCTCCCTCCTGCTGTTCCTCCCTCAGCAGTGCCACCTCCCTGTGCTGCCCCTTGTCCCCTGTTCTCCCTGCAGCAGAAGGGATGGGGGAGCTTTCCCTGCAGGAAAATCCTGGAATGGTCCCGCGTGTGCCCCAGCTTCGTGTTGGAGCCTTTGGAACACCAAACCTCCTGGATTCTCCCTCCCACTGTATTTCTGCAGTGGCACTTCCTGGAGATCTTCCCTCTGGAGCTGCTCCTTCAGCTTTTCTGCAGAGGATTTCTCTCCAGAGTGTGCTGTGGGAGCTTCTTTATTTTCCTGGATCCCTTCTCTTCTCCCCACCTGTCCCCATTTCTGTCCCATCCTTCTCTCCTGCTTCCTTGTCTGTTCCTTCAGCTCCACTCAGACTTATCGCCCAACAATTTAAATTGAATTTATATTTAAATGCAAACTTCTATGTTATAAATTAAAAGTGTAAATCATCAGAAGTCTTCTTTTCTTCCTCCTGTTTCTCTTCTGCATTGGAGAGTAACTGTCCATGAATAACAAACATTATAGTTTTATGTATAGATTTAATTTTCCTCCTTGAAACTTCTACTTTTTTGTGACTGTTACAAAAACCTTAATAATGGTATTCACTGATATTGAAGCCTTAGCTAATGTAACAGAAATTCTGCATTGCTCTTCATATTGTTCTGTTATCTCTGTCTCTCTTTGTAGCTGGGATTTGTCTGCTTAGGAAATTTATCTAAATTTGTTGTTGGAATAATTTGAAGTGGATTTGTTTGATTGCACAGAATCAGTTTGTGGCACTTCACTCAAAATTTCAAGGGCTTTAATTCAGTTTATTTCGCTCCAAATAATGATCAAATAAGGTTTAGAGTTCATTCTTATGGGCTTTTCAGAGGGAAATTCTAGAGAATTTGAACGAGGAGCAGGGATTGGCCTTGGGATGTGGCCCAAAGGATGGGCAGGATTTAGTGTAGGACAAGAACCAGAGAGACACAGGACAAGGGATAGAATAAGAGGCTGAGTTCTCATTGAGAAAATGAGTTATGGTAAATTAAAATTAAAATTTTCCCAATTATAAAGCACATTTAAAGAAATATTTTGTCATTTGAAAGCTGATTATAGTATTACATGATAATTTGGTGGTGCAACATTCAGAGAAGTTAAAGAAATAAAAGAGAAATAAACATTGATATAATGTGAGAAAAAGCTGAAACTGTGGAAAAGCAGTTTTCAGATGTCCCAGAGACTGAGATCATCTCATTTTAAAGCAGATAGATTATTTTCGTAGAACACATTTTCATGTATTTTTTTCTTTTGTTGGTTCTCTAAAAACATTATTTTATGTGCTTTTAAAATTGAATACTCTGATCTTTACCCACTGCCAAGTGTATTGGAATTATTTCTGCCTCCTATCTGCTCTTACCTGGCAGGACAGTGCCAGGGACACTGCTGGGACAGCCAGGAGGTGACCTCACCTTCCCTGGAAGGGTTTTGCTGATTCCTGTTTATTTACTAAGAAGATTTGAGCAAATATTGTTCTATTGCTTTATTCCTAAACTTCTCTGTGAGTATTTTAAGGCAGATGCAATTTCCTAAGTTTCTAATCTAGTCCTGTTGATATCCAAGTCCAGGGATTCAGGCAGAAATGCAGAAAAAATGAGTTGGATATTTGGTTATACATTATTATTTCTTACTCTTCTGGGAATGAGTTTTTCTTTTTCATTGTCTTCCCCTCATTCCTTTCCCTTTTTTGCATATTTTTCTTTTTCCCTTTTTCCCCTTTACCCCTTATTCTCTTTCATTTTTTTCCTTTTTTCCTACTTTTCCCCTTCCCCCCCTTTATTTCCCTTTTTCGTTTCTCCCTTTATTTTTTTTCATTTTCTCCTTTTTTTTCCTCTTTCCCACTCTCCCCTTTTTTTCTCTTTTTAATTTTCTCCCTTTTAAAATTTTCCTCCTTTTTCCCCCTCTCCTTTACCCTTTCTCTTTCTTTTTTCCTCTTTCCCCTTACCCCCATTTTTCCTTCTTTTCTCCTTTTCCCTCCTCCACTTTGATAATTTGTACTCTGCTGGGTAGAACCTTATAGGTGAGGAAGGAGACATGGTCTGAGCATCTGCAATTCCATATTTAAGATAGTCTAAGACTAAAAAACTTTCTCTGAGTCAGTTCCAGAAGGAAGTTGAGCCTCCACTTCCTAAACCCCAAGTGGGTCCTTGACATTTTGGTCCAAACCCTTCCAAAATCCACTTTTTGGGATGAAAATGTACAGAGTGTCAGACTGGGAGTAGTTTAATTTTATCTGTGATCCAAGTCTGGCAGTGACTGACTCATTGCAAGGGCAGATTTCTACATTCCCAGATAACTCCAGCAGTGTATTTTATTAAAATAACAAAAAATTAATGCCTATTCCATTTTGCAGTAGGAAAACTGATTTAATTTGATGCCTGAATTCGTTCATTATCTGCAAAGTTGAGCAAAAATGGCTTTTTTTCAACTTATTTCAAGCAAGCCTCCAGATGAACAAAACATTTGTTCTCACAACAAAATGCTTCATTAATTTATTTTGGAAATGTGAGGGGGAAAAAAAAAAACAAACCTGTGAATGGAAGATTCTGTTCTGATCTGTGAAGCACTGGGATTTAATTTTTGGGATTTTTTTCTTTGAGGCAGTTCACTGGATTGATCCTGTTGTAATTATCAGTTCTAATCCACAGATTCCTCAGTAATTAATAATTAAAGACCTAAAATAAACGACTTTTTTACAAAACTAGAAATACTCTTGGAAAGTCGTATTTTTATGGCTGTGCAGATTTTTGGCAAATCAGTCAGAGCTGACACAAAGAGAGAACAAACACTCCCCAAAAGAGAAAATGGAATTTGTTATTTAAATTTATGAAATAAAGCCACACTTTTCTCTGATGGTTTCCTGGGAAATTTCAGTGTCATTTTTGGTGACAAAAGGAAGTTGGAGTCTTGAAGAGGCCCAATGAATTTTGTACATTGAAGAGATCCCTCTTTCTTTTGAATCCAGGGAGTTTGGAGACGATGGCATCTCTCTTGGAGTTACTTTCCTGCATTTCACAAGGGGAAAAAATTCTGTGTGGGGTTGGAATGATGGATTTTCTCCCTTGTCTGTCCTCATCATGGAGATTTCATGGTGGTGATTTGTTGTGCAATAAATTTGGTCGTGCTTTATTTAATATATTTATTAATAGTAATTCTCGCGTGATGATTTGTCTGGCCAACATTTTTAAGCAATAGTTCTGGTCATGCTTTATTTAATATATTTATTAATAGGAATTTTCTGCGTATCAGAGAAATGACACATTAAGCTGTAAAAAATGGTTCAGCATGGCTGAGCTCCAAACTCCTGATTCCACCGGCCCTGCCCTGTGTCCAGGAATTTTGTTGGCTTCTTCTGTGGACTTTGCACTCGTTTTTATTCCTCTTTTCCAGGAATCTTTTGTATTTCCATCCCTGGCAGTGTCCAAGGCCGGGTTGGACAGGGCTTGGAGCAGCCTGGGACAGTGGAAGGTGTCCCTGCCATGGCAGGGGTGGCTCTGAATGAGCTTCAAGGTTCCTTACAACCAATTCCAAGTGATTTTGGGAAGAGCTGGTCCATGTTCAGCATTCCTGAGGAGCACAAGCAGAGATTCAGGGGGCAGCTCCATTATCCCATCCAGCTAAACCAAAAATGTTGCTGTGAAAAGGAGGTGACTTCCACCACCATCTGAGCAAGATTCCTTGGAATGACTCCGAAGTCTGGGTTTGGGTTGCCCAGCCCAAATCTCACCGATATTCTCAGATTAGAGACTTCTCCTTGTGATATCATAATCTTCTTTAAAAAAATGCCATTTTTAATTTGATCAGAGTTACATTTGGGGAAGATTTGGGAAGATTAAAGAGCTGTTGTAGGGATGTGATGCTCCAGTGAGGGATTTGGGACATGATGATGGGGAAGTGGCCAGGGAAGGTGACTGGATTCATCCTGGTGAGCCAGGAACATTCCTTCCCTGAGCTGGAAGGAGTCCAGAGGACTCCAATCCAACACGTGGGGAAAATTTGGTGGGATAACAGTTCTCCACCAGTTCTCACAGTTTAAATTCCCCAGGAAAGTCAGTGCAAATGATTGCCTGTAATCATTTGAGGGAAAACAGCTTCAGCTGTGAGTTTGGAGCTGCTGCCTTTCATTTAAAAAAAGGAAAAAAGGAAAAACAGTAGGGAGAACTCTCCCCATTCCTGCCCTCTGGAAAAAACAAACAAACAAACCAAACCCTAAAAGCGGCTGATGTTATCAGAAACTCTCAAGTTTTCACTCTGTGTGGATGACACGTGAGCTGGGGAGAAGGAGGGATGAGCTGTGGTTTGTAGTTTTGAATTTGCTTGGAATAGAAACCAGATTTCACACTTGAGGTGAAATAGGAAGATCCCAGTCCCTCTGGAACTCTGTTTTTGGATATGATGTCTGTGGATTCCCTGTGGGAAACTCTTGGAGCATCATCAGGCAACAAATGGGGCAGTGGGAGTGGTAAAATAACTGCACCTTTGCACTGGAGTTGCCACTGGATTATAATTTCTGGAAATCCAGAGGATCTGATAAAACTGTGAGAATAAAACAGGACAAAGAAGCTTGAGCTAAACCCACAAAATGAACCCTGAATGTCTGACACCACCTCTTCCCCTCCCAAATGCCAAACCCTAGAAGTTTAAAATCCACTCAGGAGATGATTAAGAAATAACAGCTTTCAGGTCTTGTCTTTAAGAATTATTCACAGCTCAAAGCCCAGATTTGTGCCTGCTCTCCACGTGCTTGTTTCTAAAGAGGTGTTTGGGAGCTGAGGGAACAAGAGTGGAAGAGAAGCCAACTCCACGTGTTTTAGGTTTAATTTATGGCCTAAAAAGTACCTGAGTGAGGTAACCTGGTGTCAAGGAGGCTGATATTCTGAAAAGAAAGATATTTTGGTGGGCAGGGAGTACCACAACAGTAAAAACCTAGTGTTTGACAGCAAGAAGCTCTGGTGGTGGCTGCTAAGGAATGTCCAAGGTGCCCAGAGCATGGGAGACAAATTATATTGAGCCTCTCATGCACACCCACATCAAAGAACTGGAGGAAGTGGTACAAATTCACCACTTCAAATCTACAGAAAGCAGGAGGGACAGATATCCCAGGTTTTCTGGGAATAACGCTGTGCATCCTCCCAGGGCTGTGCTCTGCTGGACAGCGAAGGTCAAACAGCTCCATCTGAGGAGGTGAAAAACCTGGGCATCTTTCCTGCCTCAGCCTGAGGGCTGCCAGTTAGCTAGGAGATAACCTTGATGGATAGGTTGGGCCCAGGAATGAGGGATTTTCCATTCTTCCATTAAAAACCCCAAAGGTTTCATGGAATCCTAGAATTATAGAATCGTAGCATCCTAGAATGGTTTGGGTTCAAAGGCATCTTAAAGATCATCCAGTTCCACCCCCTCTGCCAGGGGCAGGGATCCTTCCACATTCAAAGGTGGAAGTTGGGCTGTTGGGCGAATTCCAGAGCAAGCCAGCCCTTGGCAGAGGGGCTGGAGCTGTCGGTGCTCTTGTGGCAGGGTTTGTTTTTTGGGAGAAGTGAGATGTGGCTTTGGACATCCCTGGGCTGAAGAGAGCCCTGATTCCAGGCCTTCCCCCTCCCAAACAGCCCAAAGTGGTGCCCAGTGGCTGGAAACAGAGCAGGGATTTCGGGAATTTCATTCTTCCCTGGTTTTGGAAGGCCTGAGTGACCTCTTTAAGTTCAACAGAGGAACATGAGCAACCCAGACTTGAAACCAAACACTTGAAGCGAACTTCAAGCCATCTGTTGACGCTCTTGGATTTTGCAGCACCTTGTCCTTCCTGGGTTTGGTAGCTGCTGAATTTGCTGGATGGCTCCCATGGCCCTGGTGTTGTAGGGCAAAGATGCAGATCAGAGCAGCTATAGACACCTACCAGGACATCTGCATTTTCTGGATGATACTTTAAAATAATTTTTGTGATTTATTTTAATCTTGATAAGGCGATATTTGTTGGGAAATGATAAACCTGAGCTTGGAGCATCTGCTGAAGGTCACATTCTCACTCAGCAGCGTTTCTGGTGAGTGAAGAAGGAATTGAGAGCTCCAGGAGATTACTGAGAGCTCACATTTACCTCTGGAAATCCTTTTCCTCCTAGAAATCACAAGATATTCCAAGAAAAAAAAAAACATCAAAACATATTAGTGAATGAAATAGAGGTGTAATGGGTCTGGATTAATTCTGTAGCCAATTACATTAAGGTGTTATGTTATTCACATCCCTTAAATGTCATTTGCCACAAATATTCCCATAGGGAATTGAGCTTTCCTCGAATGTTGTTCAGGATTAAGAGCTGAAGTTCCTGGGTTAAATGATTTCCTCCCAATGAAAACACCACTCAGGATATACGGCTTGAAAATCCATTGTTAATTAACAGCATTCAATTCTTAATTGTCTTCGTACCAATTCAGTTGAAATCATTGACACAAAATACATTGTTAAACTGCTTAATCAATCATTGTAGAAAAATAGAGGTGTTTGATAGGGACATTCTAGTACAAAGTTTACGTGAAGCTTCCCTGTTGAAAGCTTTGGAGGCTTCTATATTTTTTTTTTTTAAAGCTTATGTTACAAAAATGAGATTTCATAAACTTTACAGTCCGTACTACATGGATACCAAAGACAAGAAAATACAGGGGGGAGAGAGAGAAAGAGACAAAACACACACACCTTAAGCTGTAAGTGCCCTATTCACAAAAATAAAGCTTACACATGCGCATGCCCCAGTGGCGGAAAGTCTCTTTTTCCGTGCTGAAGGACACAAAAGAAAGGTTTCATCAGGGCCCTGAGCTGCTGTTGCAACCAACACGAATTTCCTCAGCCTGCAGCAACGACTTCTAGAGTGGCCCAGTGAATTCTGAGAGCGAAAAGCAGGTTTATCCTCGTGGGGAAAGCTTTGCTTTCGGCTCATGCACCTTTAGCGGGATGGACACGCGCGGGTGGCTCCGTGGCCCCAAAGCTTCCAGAGGGGCTGTGGAGCCACTTTTCCCTAAAAACCCTCGTGGGAGCCGTGGGGATGGTGATGGATGGGCTGGAGCACGGGGCAGCTGCTGATGCTGGGGCAGGAGGACGAGCTTGGGAAGGGTGGTGGCCGAGTGCTGTCTGCCAGAAGTGTCTCCAACTTCCACTGAGAGGCCAGAGTCACCCGCCCTGGGTGGAGGGACAAAAATCCTCATCCCGCACCATTCCTTGCATCCTGGGAAAGCCTTTCAGGGGAAAATGGTCAGCGCTGAAACCAAAAAGCACCTCTTCCCATCCAGCCCGATCTTCCCTTCCCCAGGCCCTGCTGTGCCCTCCTCACCTGGAGGCCCCCTCAGATCAGCCACCCTCTCTGAAAATTAGCAAGGGGCAGTTGTACCAGCAAAAAAAACCCCAAAAAATCTAAAAAAAAAAAAGAAAAAGGAAAATAGGGGTGAATTTAATGCCAAAGCTATATCACAGTGCAAATTTTCCACCTGCCCAAGTTTCTCCTGAGGTTTATTTTTTTTCTCTTTTATTTATACGTAAATTTTTCTGTACAAAAAAAAAAAAAAAAAAGAAGAAAAGAAAAAAAGAAAAAAAAGTTTCGGGTTCTCTTCAGTGTTTTCTTTCTTTCTGGAGTAGGCAGGCATGAAAAAACCCCAAAATTAAGGCTGCAGCTTCTCCTCTTTTGCTGACAGAAATGCTCTTCTTGGTGGGGCTGAGCTCCCCCACTGCTGTGGGTGCCGCCTTGGAAGCGATGCGAGTTCTCTCTGCCCCGTGGATGGAATGTCCAGGGTTTTCCAGGAGTTTGCAACAACCAGGGAGCTACCTAAGGTGGAGAAACTCACAGAGGAATCGCTCCCCTGAGCGTGGGTGGCAGGATCCTTGTGTTCTCCTGGGAATCCTGGTGGAAGGACACCCCTGAGGATTTTGTGCCCCCCCCCGCTCCTCAGCACCAGCAAATTGCAAATTTCCTGGATTCCGGCTCCACAATAAATCCAGCTGTTTGTTTCCCAGCTGAAGTAGCTGAAATCTACTGGCTGAGGTGCAACATTCATTTTTCAATGGCTTGTGTGTGGTTTTTTTTTTTTTTTTTTTTTTTTTT